>VZQC01012969.1:3734-111754 GCA_009823505.1 Rhizomys pruinosus
AAAGAAAACAAATGACCCACTCAATAGATGGAGCAAAGAGCTGAGTAGAGACTTCACAAGTGAGGAATTAGAGATGGCTGAGAAACACCTTAAGAAGTGCTTAACATCACTAATCATTAAGGAAATGCAAATCAAAACCACTTTAAGATACCATCTTACTCCAATAAGACTGGCTAGGATCAAGAAAACAAATAATACTAAGTGCTGGAGAGGTTGTGGGGGAAAGGGAACACTCATCAACTGCTTGTGGGAATCTAAACTGGTAGAGCCACTATGGAAAGCAGTGTGGAGTACCCTTGGAAGACTTCGAATGGTCTTGCCACCTGACACAGTCATACCACTCCTGGGTATGTACCCACAAGACTCATCTTACCACAGAGATACATGCACAGCCATGTTTATTGAAGATCTCTTCATAATAGCAAGTAGCTGGAACCAACCCAAGTGCCCCTCAACTGACAAGTGGATAGAGAAAATTGGTACATCTACACAATGGAGTTCTATGCAGTGGTAAAGAAAGATGACATCATGAGCTTTGCAGGTAAATGGCTGGAGCTAGAAGATATCATGCTCTGCTGAGTGAAGTAACACAGTCCCAGAAAAAACAAATGATGAATGGTATCCCTCCTCTGTGGATGCTAACACCAATTACGTTATTGTATGGCAAACTGAGCAATGTCAATGTAACCTGAAAACAACTGTGCTCTCATATTGTGAATCCCTCAAAAATAATAAAAAATAATAGTAAAAACAAAAATAAAAAAAGAATTAAAGATTTAAAAAAAATTAATTCCAAACATAGAGTAAGCCAGATGATTGAGAGAAGGTTCAGATAGGTTGGGCTGCTATACAGGCTGCTCTACTCCTTGGGCCAGATGATTCAGCAGACCTGATCGTACTTATGGTGGAAGTAGCAGATAGGGATGCTCTTCCGTACCTTTCACGGGCCATCAGAGGTGAATCACAGCAGACGTCTTTGGGATTTTGGAACACAGCTCTTTCACCATTTGTAGAAAAATTTTCTCCCCTTAAAAATACCTCTAGACCATCTGTTGGGCCTTATTAGAAACTGAATATTTTACAGTGGACAACCAACTTATCATGTGACTGAACTGCAAATTACAAGCTGGATATTATCTGAACCAACAAGCCTTAAATTTACACCTGAACAGAAGTATTCCATCATCACGTGGAACTGTGGTATATGTGATCCAGTCCAAGCAGGTCCTGAGGGCATTAGAAAGTTACATGAAGTTGCCCAAAGGCCTATGGTTTCTATTCCATTTACTATGTCTTTTATCGCCAGACACCCACTCATGTCTTTATGGGTGTAGCCTATGCTCACTTGACTGAGTGAGAAATTGGGCCTGATATACAGATGGTTCTACATTTTATGCATGAACCATCCAGAAGTCTATAGCTGCAATCCAGAGTTCTATAGATGTCTGATTCAGAAATTCTTTTCCTACCCCTACGACTTGTCAGTTGCTGCCAACGTTTTCTTCTATCACCTTCAGAGTTTCAGGTTTCACATTGAGATCTTTGATCTATTTGGAGGTAATTTTTGTACAGGGTGAGAGGTAGTCATTTAATTTTATTCTTCTACAAGTGGTGATCCAGTTTTGGCAACACCATTTTCTGAAGATGCTGTCTTTCCTCCATTGAGTCTTCTTGGCCCCTTTGTCAAATATGAGGTGACTGAAATTGTACATGCTCAAGTTTGGATCTTCACTTTTGTTCCACTTGTCTACAGATCTGCTTTTGTGCCAGTACCAGGTTGTTTTTATGAGTATACTCCTGTATTATAGTTTGAAGTCTGGTATAGCGATCCCCCCCTGTATTGCTCTTTTCACTCAGGGTTGCTTTGGCTATTCAGAGTTTTTGTTGTTCCATATGAATTTAAGAATTTTTTTCCAAGCCTATGAAGAATGACTTGGGGATTTTAATTGGAATTGCATTGAATTTGTATGTTAATTTGGGTAGAAGAGACGTTTTTACTATATTAATTTCTCTAATCCATGTGCATGGGATGTCTTTTCATCTTCTGATGTCATTTTCAATCTCTTTCAGAGTTTTAAAATTTTTGTTGTAGAGATCTTTGGTGTCTTTAATTAGGTTTGTTCCTAAGTATTTTATTGTTTTTGAGTGAGAAGGTCTCCTTATTTTATTTCTTGTATTGCTTGTTGTTGTAAGGAAAGGCTATTGATTTTTCTAGGTTAATTTTGTATCCCACCACTTTACTGAAGGTCTTTATCATTTCTGGAGTTTTTAGGATCCCTTAGGTAAAATATCATATCATCTTCAAAAAGGAATAGTTTGACTTCCTCTTTTCTAATTAGTACTCTTTTAATTTCCCTTTCTTACCTTATTGCCCTACCAAGTGCTTCAAGCACTATAGTGATGAGGAGCAATGATAGGGGGCATCCTTGCTGGGTTCCTGACAGTAAGGGGAATGCTTCTAACTTCTCTCTAGCTGCTTGGGTAGAGGTGCTCCTTTCCTCTGTCCTTTGAATTGCTTGAGTATTTTCTGAAGAGTTAGTTTTTTGGACATATCTTCTTTCATCTTGTTTATGTCATGATATTTTTTTTCTTTCTCAGCTATAATTGACATTTTTTCTGGGTACAGTAATCTGGGTTGGCATCTATCATCATTTAGTACTGAGAATACATTAGTCCACAATCTTCTGGCTTTCATTGTTTGCACTGAGAAGTCAGCTGTAGTTCTGATTGGTTTTCCTATATATGTAACTTGTTGTTTTTCTCTTCTGGCTTTCAGTATCTTGTCTTTGTTTTGGGCGTGTAGTGTTTTAACTATGATATGATGTGGGAAATTTCTTTTCTGATCTTGTCTATTTGGAGTTCTATGTGCTTCTTGTATTTGTATGGGTTTGCCTCTTTTCAGTTTAGGGAAATTTTCTTCTATTATTCTGTTGAAGATCTGATCAATAACATTGCCATGGGATTCTTCTTCTTCCTTTATCCCTATGATGTGGAGCTTTGGTCTTTTCACAATGTCCCAAATTTCCTGATTGTTCCACTCTTGTGGGTGTTTTTAAAATTTTTTTCAGGATCTTTGTGTGAGCTTTCTAGTTTTTCCTTGCTATCTTCTAGGTATGACATTCTATATTCTGCTTCATCCAATCTGCTTTTGAGGCTTTCTCCCATCTTTTCTTGTTGATTGGATGAGTGTTCAATTTCCTCTTTTGCATCATCCTGTGATTTTTTTAGTGTTTCTACTTCATTTTGGAGCTTGTCATTTACTTGTAGCTCCTTGTTTGGCTGGTCTGTTTCCCTTTTCATTTTAGCATGGGATCTTTTAAGTGTTTCTATTTCCATCTGGAGTATGTCATTCTTTCCCTCCAGTTCCTTCCTGAGTTCTTCATTCTCTCCCTTTAATTCTCTGATTTGTTATTTGTATTCTTTTATTTCTTTGCTTATATCTATGATTGTTCTTCTAAGATCCATGTCCTGATCCCAGTGAGATATCATTGTAGGGATCTTCTATAGGACTAATAGCATCTGGTAGAAATTTATTATGTGCTTTTCCCGTGTTGGTTTTTCTTCCTGTTTTTAGCATGTGAGTTTGTTTTGTTCTTTGTATTCTGGTAGGAATCTTAAATGTTTCTTTGCTGCACTGAAAGATTAATTTGCTCCTGTCTTTAATCCTAGCACTTGTGAGGCAGAGGCAAGTGGATCTTTGTGAGTTCAAGGCCAGCCTGGTCTACAGAGCGAGTTCCAGGACAGTTGGGGCTACAGGGAGACCCTGTCTCAAAAAGACCAAAAAACAAAACATCGAAAAAAGAAAGCTTAATTTGCTCCTTTCCTACAGATATGTTCTATGTCTTTTCCTTGGTTTACGGAGGGCTGGTTGTGTTAGGTTTCCAGTTTTCCCTTTTGGTTATATATTGTTAGGTTCAACTGGCTCTTCCCTTTCTGGTTTGGAAGTTCTCCAAAAGTCTTGAGGTAACAATTATGTGGGTTCTTTGCTGTGTGTGCACCTGCTTTGTGCTGGGGTGTTGATACAGCTGTTCTCAATGGGATATCCCCACTGTAGCTCAAGATGGTTAGGTGGCCAGTTTGCTGGTGGTCTTTGGACTTGTGGGTGTTCAGCTGGCTGGGTGATTCCACCCTGCCACTTACTGTGTATCGTGGGCCAGGTGTGGCTGGCTGGCATCCAACAGGCCATCAAGGCGCCATGCTGCATCCTCTCTCTAGACCTGATGAGTGTTTGGCTGGCTGGGTGACTCCACCCCACCACTGTGCACACTGAGATAGGTGTGGCCATGTGTTTTGTGAAATACACTTGAGAACTTGGGAGCAAGTGGTGAAAAGTTATGGTTATTAAAGTGACACATGTGGTGTCAGTTGAAAAGAAGTGGATATTAACTTATCACAAATTAAAATCATTTTAGTAGGCAGCCTCAGTTGAGGAGTTGTGTTAATTACATTGACTGTTGTGGGGTACACCACCCAAATGTGGACATCACTTTCTGGTAGAAGCCTGGGTAAAAAAGGCCATGGTAGATGGAAGATTTTCACTATTGTTTGCTTGGCCTTCCTTCTCACTACTTAGTTCATGTATCTTGTTGCTGCTTTTGCTGACTTCTTCACTGATAACAGAACCAGCATTTCCAGGCTACCTTTGTTGACTAAGGACCAGCAGTTCTCCAGGTACTCTACAGGTTTTCAATATGTAGCGCCATGGACTAAGCAACCACCAGTTTTCCAGGCTTTCAGGTGTGATTCAGTTGATGTTTCCACTTTGAATTAATCTGATTTAATAAATATTTTAGTACCTGCATACATATTTATATGTACCCTATGATTCCTGTTCCTTTGTATAACCCTGATACAGATGACTTGTGGCTCATTCAGAGAAACTGAATTCATTTCTCACCTCCCATATCAGGCAGCTCAAAACTGTATCTCTGGGTCAAGGGGATGTTACACTCTCTCCTGGTCTCTGTAGAAACCTACACATAAATGCAGAGACCCATACAAACATGTACACATACATATAAACAAAAATTAAAGTTATTATATAATAAACCATTCAAGTTTTTTTAAATATACAATGATTCATTTACTGTCCACTTATATGAAGTACTATATAAAGCACTAAATCTATGTATTCAGAAATATTTGCTATATTTCATATATGCATAAGCATATTAATAGGCACAGAAAACATCTTTGTGAAGAATGTGTAGCAGCAGGCAGAATTCTATTGTGTTTCATAGACCCTTGGGTAGCCCCTGATGATTCCTTCTTCCTGATCTTGATACTACTGTACCATTATATCTCTTTGATTACAGAGTCTAGATAGCTCATGGAACCAACGAAATACAGCTCAAGTGCTGGGATATTGTTTCAGAGTTTTTGTCATCAGTCTTGACAGGAGTCATCCTCTTCTTTTCTAGATTTGACAAAGCGAACTGCCATGTCATGAGATTTCCCTATGGAGAGGGCCACATGGCGAGGAAACAAAAGGGTTCTCCAGCAGATGGCTGGTGAGAAAATTTGGTCCTCTCACAGCTTGTAAGGAAGCAAAGGCTGTCATCAACCACTAGAGCTTGAATGTAAATTCTTCCCTGGTTGGGACACAGAAAAGACCCTACTAGTGGCCAACACCTAGACTGCAGCATTTTGAAATACTGAAATGCAGCCTTACTTCAACTATGAGCCAGCAAACTATGACCCACAGAACCTTTTTGAAAATCAATGTGTACTCTGTTAAGCCACTAAGTTAATGGTTTACAAAAACATAGTTTTAAGTGAATTTTATGATGGTAGCTGTGGGGCAGGTTCTGTCGCTGCCGCTGCTGTGAGTAGAGCTTATTTTCCTTCCTTTTCCAAACATTGCATATTATCTTTAAGAGTTCTAATATCAAATATTTCATAGAACATTGCAACATACTGTCAATAATTAAAAATTGTCTCCATGCTACCATAACATTAATAGAATGAATCTTTAGTTATAAATAAGAAAACTTTCATACACTTTCTGAATATATTTAAGAATACACCTATGTGTAATTTCAGTATCTACCTGAGAATGGAATTAAACACTAATAAATTGACAGTAGAATCCTAAGTACAAAAACACACATAGATAGATAATGAAGGCTGTAAATCTGATTCAGGAAAGAGTACACTTAACATGTTTGCACTGATTTCTCTTTTGTAATAAATCAAATAAAAATATTCAACTTTTGTGATTTTTAGACTTAATGTAACATACTTACCTAGTTACCCAGTGTGCTGGATAGGTTTAGTGTCAACATGACACACCTGGATTGAGGGAGCCTCATTTGGGGAATTGGCTCCATTGGATTAGCCTGTGGCCACATCTGTGGAGTATTGTCTTGATTGTGGAGCAGTGTGGGAGGGTCCAGCCCACAATGAGGGGTGCCACCCTGGGCACGTTGTTGTGTACCGTATAAGAAGGCAGGCTGGGCATGAGCGGGGGGAGCAAGCCAGTGAACAGCATTCCTCCATGGCCTGTGCTTCAGCTCCTGCCTCCAGTTTCCTGCCCTGAGTTCCAGCCTTGGGCTCCCTAAGTAATGAAGTGTGACCCATGAGGGGTAAGCTGAATAAACCCTTTCCTCCCCAAGTTGGTGTCAGTCAGAGTGTTTTGTCAGAGCAATGGAAGACAAACTAGAACACCCAGATTAAAATTTTTCAGCATTTATGCTGAGAGGGAAAATATCCTTAATATATAATGATCCAGAACTATTTACTGTTGTTCCATTAGTGTTGTTCATGTCTAAATGTTGAAAAATCTTAAAGTTATTCCTATAGTTGTTCCGACTTGATCATGTTAACTTCATAGAAGAATGACACTACTTTGCTGACAAGTTGAACACAACAGAAAACAGATCCAAGCTCCAACTAGTGTATAATCTTGTCCTAGCACTACTCTGAAGTCATGGCTTACCCTGGATTTCACTTAACAGAACAAATTATTTACAGATATGTACAAATATTTTTGAAAACAGAAAATGATGCTATTATTGGCTTCAATAGTGCATTCAAATCAAGGGCTTTTATAAGCTATTCATAAACAGTTTAGATACAATGATATTGAAAACTGGACTCATTTAAAGCTTTCAAAATGATTCCTGGTAAACTTCAAACTGCACATTTGTTTGTAAATATCCTTAATGACTTCAAAAACTTCAGAATAAGGTAAGAAACATAACTTTGGATGGGTCAGTGAAAGAGTTTCTGTATTGAGTTTTTTTGTGGTAAGAAGACCCGCTCTGAATATGTATGATATAATTCCATGGGATGGGTACTTGACTGAGGAAAAGGGGAAAGTGGCCTTAACAACAGCATTGATAGTTACCTGATTCCAGACTGTAGACACAATGTAACTTGCTACCTTACTTTCCTGCCACCATGAGTTCTGTGTAAATTTACTCTACTCTCAAACCATGAGCTACCATAAACCCTTTCTTCCTCGAGTTGCTTTTCTCACAGCAAGAAGTGTGTGAGGTTTTTGTGGTAAGAAGACCCACTCTGATATGTATTATACAATTCCATGGGATGGGTACTTGACTGAGGAAAAGTCACATACATGCTACACATGGGTTTTTAGATCAGAAGACAACATCCTCCTGATCTTTGCTTGAGACAAGGTCTCTTGTGGTTAGCATCTATGCATGCCAGATATGGTGGCCCACAGGATTCTGAGGATCACTGTGATTACCACCATGCCTGGTTTTATACAATTTTGGAGATTAGAGTACAGGACCTAATACTTATGTAGCAAGCACTTTACACATTAAGACACCTCCCCACCCCTCAATAACTGTTTACTTAGAGGTAAGTGTAGATTTAAAGTTACCTAACCCAGTACTGCCAAATGATACAGAAAAAAAAATGAAGTAAAGCCCCTCTGACATTATGGCCTGGATTCAATAATGTCTAAATCCAATGGAAAACATTAGACATCCACATAATGGAAATCAAGCAAAAACTAGTGCAAATTAACCTTAACAGTCACTTCTTCTTACTTAAAGACTCTTGACACTGTTTGGTCTGGCTCTTCCAGGATTCCAAGGGACACACAAATGTCTAATTACTCCAGAAGCTGTTAGTCAGCAACCCTACTTCTCATCTCAGGTCCCTCACAAGACATTTAAAAGGGCTTGACCAGCCATCCTAGGTGCTGACAGCCATATTTCCATCAATGGACCGCCCTGACCAATTCTGAAGTAAATATGTACCAGAGTGACCTTAAGCTTGGTGTGCCTGTCATTTATCTGAGGTTTGTGGCTGCACAGATCCAACACATATGTCCTGTTTTTCCTAACAGACACCCCCAAAGCAAGCACTGTATTCCTTGCCATTCAGCTCCCACCTATACATATGCAGTAATAAGCATACACTCAGTGCATTTCTCATGGGTTTTCCAGTGCATCACATATCCCTCTTGGTCTCCTAGCCCCCAAGATCCATTCGTATCTATACTGTTTCCCCTGATTCCACCTCCTTCCACCCTTCCCAGTCCCAACTTCCCCATTATGTCCACTCTTGTCCAAGAACACACAGCTCAAATGATCCCCCATCTCTTGAGTCCCCTTCCCCACATCGTGGCCCCCTGCATGTCCTTCCCTCCTTCCTTCACAGTTGAAAAATCCTACTTTCCCCACCTCCCCCCTGTAACAGTTGTCCCCTACACTCCCTCTCTTTTGGGTTCTTTCTTTTCCTTTGCCTCCATGTATCCTTTCCATTTTCCTGGCTCCTCGTGTTATATATACTCACATACAAGGGATTGGTGCTATACTCTACAAATGAGGGAGAACATAGTCACTTGCTTTTCTGTATTTGTGTTAATTCACTTAGTAAAACACTCTAGTTCCATCTATTTACCTGAAAATTTCATATTTTCTTACTGCTGAGTAGAACTCCATTTTGAAATGTACCACATTTTCATTATCCATTCATCAGTTGAAGGACATTTGTGTTGTTTCTGGATTGAGTTGGCCCTACCATGGTAATTTCTATTTATTAAGGTAAATTTACTTGAAATTATAGTCACATGTAACAAATAGCATCACTACAGGCACCTTGATATGTTTCTGGTAGAATAACAAAGTTATAGAAACTCAGGACAGGGTTACTTTTATAATTCTGCCCTCCATGCTCAGATATTACTGTTATAATCAGAAAAATATACAATTAAAAACAGAAAAAATACACTGCCAATGAAAATCAAGTTTTCAAACAATGCCTAATGCATTTGCACATTCATTGGACACTTTAATCAACATGTGTGTATAATAGAAAATCATTTAGCTATTTGGTTGTAAGATTGTGATAAAGTTGGTAATTTGTCCAGTGAAACAGTTAACATATGACTTTCCAAAACTGGAAACTCAATTAATTTTATTGAAAAATTTGCATGAAGTAAATTTCCAATACTGAAAAGACATGCAAAGTCAGATATGGCAGTACACAACTTTAGTACCAGCACTTAGGAGGCCGAGGCAAGGGGACCTCTGTGAGATTGAGGCTAGCCTGGTTTACACAGGGAGTTCTAGGCCAGCTGGGAATATAGGGAATCCCTGTCTTGAAGCATACATTCCATAAGAAACAAGTAAGTAAAGAAGTCTACATTTACTGGTAAATGACACATAGATTATAGATGATAGATAGGTGATAGGTACGTAGAGAGAGAGAGAGAGAGAGAGAGAGAGAGAGAGAGAGAAAGAGAGAGAGATAAGAGATGGAAAATATACTTGACATATTTTGATACCATCTCCCTTTATATCAAGATAAAACTTTTAACAATTTAGAAAGTGACAAAGCATAAAAAAATAGACTGAAAGATGCAAGACAGTTATGGACAAATGCATGATCTGTGGTGGGTGGGTTGGGGGGGAGGGAAAGGGGAATATCTCTGAAATGAATTGAAAAATGATGTCTGAAATAGACAAAACATCATAAAAAATAAAAAAAATTAAAAAGTAGATGACTCCGTATGTTCCATCACTGTTGTTTTTACAAAAAAGATATATGATGTTTCTTTTCCCAGGCTGTAAGTTTTTTCTTCACAACACCTTATAGAATGTCACAAAAGAGGGGATGAGACACCAAGTCTGAAATCAAATTCATTTTTATAATTTTTTATTTTACTTTATTATTTTTTATGTGTATGAGTGTACTGTCTGCAACTAGGTTGGCACACTCATGTCATGCAATGTCCTGGATGTCAGAAGAGGGCGTTGGATTACCCTGGAACTGGAATTAAAGACTGTTCTTAGCCACAATGTGGGTGCTGGGAATCGAACCTGGGTCCTCTGCAAGAGCAATCAGTGCTTTTAACTGCTGAGCCATCTCTCCAGCCCTTCATTTTTTCTTAAAGTATTATAAATGTCTGTCATTTCATTTCCAATACCACTGTTTCGATTTTCTTCAAACGAAATTTTCTTGGAATATCAACAATCAATGAAAGAAAGACTCTGAAATACCAAATCAATTCCTGTAGTGCATGGTTATCTAATTAAAAAATATGAAGCTAGGAAAAAAATGTAAAATAGTCTATTCCATCTTATTTATCCATAGTGATAATTTTATAAAATTAAAGTGAAATATTATTCCCACAAGTTAGATATACAATAACATGCATGGACATGTCCCTCAAAGTACTCAAACTGAATGTCACTTCATTGTCAGGTAGGGAAATAGAGTCATGAAGAAGAGAAATTATAAGTTCAATGCATTTTCCTTTGTTATTTTTAGAGTAATGGATTAAGTAGATATGTTCTCATTCTCAGACAGGTGATGACTAGATCATCATTTCCCCTGTTAAAAAAATACTCTTCTGGGACAGGGTTACTTCAGTCAGCATGATGTCCTCTAGCTCCAGCCATTTTCCTGCAAAGCTCATGATGTCGTCTTTCTTTACCACTGCATAGAACTCCATTGTGTAGATGTACCACATTTTCTCTATCCACTCAGAAGTTGAGGGGCATTTGGGTTGGTTCCACCTCCTTGCTATTGTGAAGAGAACTGAAATAAACTTGGCCATGCATGTATCGCAAGTTCATTCCAAGTCTTCCAAGGGTTGTCCACACTGCTTTCCATAGTGGCTTTACCAGTTTACATTCTCACCAGCAGTGGATGAGTGTTCCTTTTTCCCCACAACCTCTCCAGCACTTGGTATGATTTGTTTACTTTCTTCTTTGTTTTTTGAGTAGTTTATATATTCTGGAAATCAATGCTTTGTCAGATGTATCTGCAGTGAAGGTTTCCTCCCACTCTGTGGGTTTTCTCTTCACTTCCTTTATTGTTTCTGTTAATGTACAGAAGCTTTGGAGTTTATTGAGGTCCCATTTGTCAATTGTCGACCTTAGTTATTGCACAGATGCTGTCTGATTCAGGAAGTCTTTTCCTACGTCTATGTCTTGTAGTCTGCTGCCAACTTTTTCCTCTATCGCCTTCAGAGTTTGGGGTTTCACGTTGAGGTCTTTAATCCATCTGGAGTTGACTTTTGTACAGGACGAGAGATAGGGGTTTAATTTTATTCTTCTACAAGTGGTGATCCAGTTTTGCCAACAACACTTGCTGAAGATGCTGTCTTTCCTCCACTGTGTCTTCTTGGCCCCCTTGTCAAATATGAGATGGCAGAAATTGTATGTGCTCAAGTTTGGATCTTCCGTTTTGTTCCATTGGTCAAAAGGTCTGTTTTTGTGCCAGTACCAAGATGTTTTTTATGACTATTACCCTGTTGTATAGTTTGAAGTCTGGTATAGAGATCCCCGCTGGCTATTTGGGGTCTCTTGCTTGTCCAAATGAAATAAAAGGGCTTTTATTTTTTTCTAAGCTCATGAAGAAACTCATGGGGATTTTATTTGGGATTGCATTAAACCACTACAAGTCTTTGGATAGAATGGATATTTTTACTATATTAATTTTCCTAATCCATGAGCATGAGAGATTTTTCCATCTTCTGTTGTCTTCTTCAATTTCCTTCTTCAAGGGTTTAAAATTTTTGTTGTAGAGATCTTTGGTGTCTTTGATGAGGTTTGTTCCTAGGAATTTTATTGTTTTTGAGGCTATTGTGAGTGGGAAGGTCTCTTTGTATTCCTTCTTCAGTTGCTTTTTGTTGGTGTAATGGAATTATTTTGATAAATAATTTGTATATTTTTTTATCTGCATGTTTACTTAACTTCTTCATTCCTAAATGACTTTACTGAATCAAAGGATATGACTATTTTTTTAAAATCATCAGTAAATATTGTTACAAGTATTTGAAGAAAATATACCACAATTTACAGTTTTTTCCCCTATCAGATATGCACTGTTTCACCATCTCTTGCTTTGTATAGATGCATATATATGAATAGGTGAACTCATGTATTTATTAGTTAGGTTGGGCTCATTTGAGATTAATGACTCTTTATAGTTCTTCTGTTATGTCAAATAGTTAGGACAGCAAGCTGTATTTATTTCATTTTTTTCCAGATAGGATCATTATGTAGGGCAAGCAACCCTTAGAATTCATGGTCCTCCTGCCTGTTCCTCACAAGTGTTAGGAATAAATCCATGCACCATCACACCCAACTTCTTCTTAATTTATTTCAATTTTACATTTTTATATTGAGATACCATATTTCTCTGGTGAATTATTAAATAATTTATATTTTAGAAATAGCCATCTTTTATTAGGTGCTAAGTGCTTGTTTTCAGTTTTCTTAACATTTTTCTAATACTATTTTTTTTAATTTAATTTTTTTTATTGATGCTTTGTGCATTTCATACATCATTTTCCAATTCAGATCAGGCATTTTTCCCTTTCCCTCCCCCCTACCCCCCCCCCCTCCCAGATCATGTATTCTGCCATAACTGTCTTGCATCTTTCTCTGTTTTTTTTTTTTTTTTTCCTTTTTAGCTATAAGTGATGAATCCATGAGTACAAGCATCCTGTCGTGACAAAACCAATCTACAGGCGAAGGCTTTTGTCCAAAAAACCCCACAGGGGCCCCACATCCGTGAGGAGGGTGACAAATGTTTGTTTTAAGATGAGTCAGATCGAAGTGTTGAAACAAATGAGAGTGTCCACTATAAGTGCTAGTATGTCATTACCACCATATCACCACCCCAATCGGAGCCTTTACATTCACTCAACGCCCCCAATCTAATCCGCAGGTTGTCCCTGGTAGGCGTAGAAAAGGGGCACAATGTTATGAGAAGTAAAACAGTCCACTCTCGGTGCTGGGAAGGTTGGACTTGTTTTGGCACTCTGGGCAATTCTGGCTGTTTGTTCCTTCAGGGCTAGACAGTTGTCCAGGAGTAACCTTTCATCCACTAATGGAAGCACAAACAATTAGATTAATGGTATTTAAGCAGCACTAAAGTTATGGTTAGGTACTTTGGATAGACACAATATGTTTTGGATGATATATTAATACCATGAATTACATCCCCCCCCCCGGTTAAATATGGACCAGGGTCTTACATACTGTGGCTTATGAACATCCCTAAACTGTAAAGATGTAAAGAGCTGTTGGCATCAGCCATGGGTTATCCTGACCAAGGAGATAAGAGCCTCTACTACTTATTTTTTAAGAGAAAAATGAAAATCATAAAAACAAATATTATAAAAACTTTCTCATTTTGTAGTTTTTTTATTGTATGAGTTGGAATTTATTAATTTTTCTGGAATTGTTTTTAAAAATATTTTTTAATTTTTATTTTATGTGTATGAGTGATTTTATCTCATTTTGTAAGTGCTGATCCTGTCAGTACCTTCAAATGCGGATGTCAGATGAGGGCTCAGATTCTGCTTGGAAGCTGGAGTTATAGGATATTACATTACCACGATGTGGGTGATGGGAATCGAACCCAGGTCCTCTTTTAGAGCAGGTAGTGTTCGTAAACACTGAGCCATCCCTCCAGCCTGTAATTGATTTTTGTTTTGGAAGGTCTTTTTGAGACAGGGTCTCCCTTTAGTCCCAGCTGGCTTGGAGCTCACTCTGTAGACCAGGCTGGCCTTGAACTCACAGAGATTTGCCTGCCTCTGCCTTCCAAGTGCTAGGATTAAAGGCGTGTGCCACCATGACTGGCTCTGTAATTGATTTTTTTTAATTAATTTTATTTATTTATGTATGTGTATGAATGTACTGTCTGCATGCAAGTCTGTGCACCCGTGTCGTGCAATGCCGCGGAGGTCAGAAGAGGGTCTCGGATTCCCCTGGAACTGGAGTTCTCCCGGAATTGGAGTTTCAGTCGGTTCTCGGCCACCATGTGGGTGCTGGGGATTGAACCCGGGTCATCTGCAAGAGCGGTCGGCGCTCTTAACCATTAGGCCATCTCTCCAGCCCTGTAATTGATTTTATACAAGTACTTTTAGTACTAAATTTTCTCATTGTCTTTATCGTGATTGAGAATTGTTTTGCATATGCTATATTACAATCTTGTGCATGATATATTTTGCAATAACATTTTGACTTGACTCTTTTCTATAATGATTTAATAAATGCTTTATTAATTACAAATTATTTTCTTAGGCTTCTTTGATCAAATACTGTTTTTTTTGCTTACACTGTGGTTTACATAAGAGTGCTTATTTTATTACCCTTCTGTTCATTTTCAAAGGAATATTGCACTAGTTTTATTGACTATACTTTTAGAATCTGCTTTATATATTCTCACGTTAGTCTTTAAGTTGAATAATATATAACATGGTATTAGTATTTCATTCATTTCTGAATATCTTAGATTGATATAAATATTCATTAAAAAAGTGAAGTTGAGATAACCTTGCTTATAAATATTAAACATGAGCAGGACACAAAGCAATTATATATTAATAAATATCATGGATATTTATGTTTATTTTTTATTATATGTGCATATGTATGAGAAACTACAATGAACTGTAATGGTATTATTTGCATATATTTTAATTGAATGAGATGACCTTTTGTGAATCCAGAAAAGGACAATTGCAGAGATTAAGTCAATTACTCAATTTGCCAATTCAGTTTTCATTGTATTTTGTAGTTAAGGAACAATAATTTTTTTTAAATTTTATTTATTTATTTATTTTTGTATGTGTATGAATGTACTGTCTGCATGTAGGTTTGTGCACCCATGTTGTGCAATGCCACAAAGGTCAGAAGAGGATGTTGGATTCACCTGGAACTGGAGTTAAAAATGGTTCTCAGCCGCCATGTGGTTGCTGGGGATCAAACCCTGGTCCTCTGCAAGAGCAGTGGTAGCTCTTAACTGCTAAGCCATCTCTCCAGGTCTGGAACACTATTTTACCTAAAAGCAAACATAATATATAACCTGTGGTGGTTTGAGTGAGAGTGTCCCCCATAGGCTTTAAGTATTCAGACATTTTGTCCCCAGTTGGTGCCACTGTTCTGGGAGATCTTAGAAGGTGTGGCCATGCTGGAGGAAGTACGTCATTGGGGGAGGACTCAGTGAGTTCAACAAGCCTTTCCAGTCTCCAGTCTCTCTCTCTCGACTTCCTGTGCTCATTGAGAGATGTGAACCTCTGCTTTCTACTCCAGCCCCGGCCACCATGCCTCCTGCAATAATGGACTCTGATTCCCTAGAAATAATCTCTTCCTTTTATAAGTTCTCTCGGGCATGGTGGTTTATCACAGCAACAGAAAAGTGACTAATACATAACACAATCTTCAATGCTAACAGAGTGAAAACAATATGTAAAGATTAAGTAATTGCGCATGTATCACAGTTATGAAAAAGATAATTTCCATTCTTACCAAGATGTTAATGTAGATAAAAGTGCATGATAAATGGAAGTGGGGTCCTTTATGATTGAGCAACCTCTGTTATGCCAATCATTTTTCAGTTAAATATTCACCAAGTGGTGTAATAATTTTAAGTAGATTCCTGCTCTTTGGTAATATATTTCTTTCTTTCTTTTTTTTTTTTTTTAAGGGCAGGTAAGTATCTGTAACTGATACCTTCATAGAACTTTCCATGTTTTCCATACAAAGATTTTGAAAGCAAACAATTCTTAATTCTGTACAAAAGCTGACTCTAACTAATCAGATTTCTTTAGTAGTGGAAAAACATTAAAGATACTATTATGATTATTAGGGTCAATTTCTATGGTTGCTTTTTTACATGAGTACAATAGCTGAAACCATCCTAGGAACCTGAAGTAGCAGAGGGTCAAGTCTCAAAAACCAGTAGGCTGGGAAACAGTTGATATTAAATGACTTGGCATCCAGCTTGGAATGTTCTTCTCTCACAGAAGCACTGGATATTTTTTTATTTTTTAATTTTTAAATATGAAAAATCAGATGTAGTATGATTTATTGGATAAATGGCATTAAATGGACTGTGCTAATGACTAATGATGTCTAATTCATCATAATAACACTATCAGATTGTTATCCTGAAAGTTGGAATGTTCCTTGAAATTTCCATATCAAAATACTTATAGAACTTAAATGGAAGTTACTAACAATTAAGAAAATAGTCATAACATGGAACATTCTAGAAGAACTAGAAATGCATATCCTTTATTATAATCTAATTATAAGCAAAGAAATCATGGCTCAGCAAGATTAATATCACAAAGATCTACTGCTGGTATGTGACAGATCTAGGACTCCAAAATACTTGAATTTACCACTTCATGGAGGAACAAGTTCATTAAGAACCAGTAATTCAGTCCATGTATGACAGAAGTTGGCAGATTAATAATATTTTTTAGTCTACTTTCTTCAATAAAATCCTCCACAAATTTGTACAATGAATAAAAGACAGTAAACAAAAGTTTTTTAATTAAAGGAAGAAGTGGCATAAGCTCATACCACGAAATATGTCTTGTTTCTACAAGACCCAGAGCACTTAGGAGCCATTTTACTAAATAAATTTGCAATGGTATGAATGGAATGGTATCTGTTACTATCTGCTTTAATTTCTTTTTATATTTAAAGTGAAAATATGGTGTTTCCTCAAGAAACTAAAAAAAAAAAAAATAAAGCGAGCAGATGACTGGGCAATACCATTCTTTTATACATAAGAACATAAGTCAATACACCACAAAGTATCCATACATTCATGTTTATTGACACAGTATTTACTGGAGTCAAGATGTTAAATAATCCTAGTTGTGGATGAAGAAAACATTGAAATATAAACAATAAATTTTAATTCAGCCATAAAGAACAACAAAATTTTATCACTTGCAAGAAATTGAATATAATTGGAGACCATTAAACCAGACTCAAAGAAACAAACTTCACCTTTTTCTCTCAATATACTCTCTCTGTATATGAATACTACAGGAGAGGATATTAGTAGGTGAGGAAATAGGTAAAAGAGAAATGGAGAGCCAGGTGTGCATATGAAGATAAAGCAAAACCATATGAGGTAGAATATATCAGACTGAAGTCTCCTGAAAATGAGATTTTTTTTAATTTGGTCTTTATATTTTCTTTTTTATGCTTTTATTGATATGTTGTGTATCTCAGACATCATTTTCAGTTCAGTTTAGACATACTCCCCTTTTCCTTCCCCCCACCCCACCCCAGATCATGCATTCTGCCATAACCGTCCTGCATCTTTCTCTCAGTCTTTTATTTATTTATTTTTTGTATCTTCAGGAATTCACATTTTCCTTCTTCAATTTTATATTTTTTTAAAATATGAATATATACTTTCCACCCATATACAGTAATTACAGAGTCTGAAAGTAACTGGTAGTTTGATTCTAGAGCCTGTTAAGAGACTTACATTATAATGATATAGCTGCTTTCAGATAAACAGAAATATAACAGAGGACCCGGGTTCGATCCTGAGCACCCACATGGCGGCCGAGAACTATCTGAAACTCCAATTCTAGGAGAACTCCAGTTCCAGGGGAATCCGAGACCCTCTTCTGACCTCCATGGCATTGCACAACACGGGTGCACAAACTTGCATGCAGGCAGTACATTCATACACATACAGAAATAAATAAATAAAATTAATAAAATTAATAAAAAAATTAAAAACAAGAAAACCTTCCCACTCACAATAGCCTCAAAAATAATAAAATAACTGGGAGTATACCTAACCAAAGATAGCAAAGATCTCTACAACAAAAATTTAAACCCCTGAAGAAGGAGATTGAAAATGACATCAAAAGATGGAAAGACCTCCCATGCTCATGGTTTGGAAAAATTACTATAGTAAAAATGTCCGGGGCTGGAGAGATAGCCTAGCGGTCAAGAGCACCGACTGCTCTTGCAGAGGACCCGGGTTTGATCCCCAGCACCGACATGGCGGCTAAGAACCGTCTGTAACTCCAATTCCAGGAGAACTCCAGTTCCAGGGGAATCTGAGACCCTCTTCTGACATCCGTGGCATTGCGTGACACGGGTGCACAAACCTACATGCAGACAGTACATTCATACACATACAAAAATAAATAAAGTTAAAAAAATTAAAAATAATGTCCATTTTATCCAAATTGATATGCAGATTAAAGGCAATCTCCATCAAAATCCCCATGAGCTTCTTCACAGACTTGGAAAAAAAAAAATCCTTAAATTCATATGGAAATACAAAAGACCCCAAATAGCTAAATGAACCCTGAGTGAAAAATGCAATACAGGGAGGATTGCTCTACCAGACGTGAACCTATATTACAGGGCCATAGTCATAAAGACAGCCTGATACTAGCACAAAAACAGACCCTTTGACCAATGGAACAAAATTGAAGATCCAACTTAAACTCATACAATTTCAGCCATCTCATATTTGACAAAGGGGAAAAAAAAAAAAAAAAAACTCAATGGAGGAAGGATAGCATCTACAGCAAATGGTGCTGGCAATACTGGATCACCATTTGTATAAGAAGAAAATTAAACCCTTACCTCTAACCCTGTACAAAACCCAATTCCATGTGGATCAAAGATCTCAATGAGAATAATGTTAACAAAGCCATTGGCCTTGGGGCATGATATGATCTTAGCACTCAGGAAGCAGAGACAGGAAGGTCATGGAAAGTTTGAGGTCAAAAAGAAAGAAAAATAAGGAGGAAAGTAGAAGAAAGAGAAAAAAGAAAGGATGGAATAAAGGAAGGAAGGAAGGAAGGAAGGAAGGAAGGAAGGAAGGAAGGAAGGAAGGAAGGAAAGAAGGAAGGAAGTAAAGAAGGACCTTCTTCTTCCTGACAAAACATGCACCCTGGAGTAGAAACTACCTCAGCCAGATAGACATGGGAACCAATCGAGCAGAACAGTACAAAGTCAGCTTGGCCTTTGGTAATGGAGCCGTTCACATCCCCTAGTAGATGGAGTAAGGGAAAGATTAACAGAAGAGTTGACTCAGTCTGTAGATGGGGAAGGCATTGTCCATGCTGGGATAAGACTTTTTGGTGGGCCATCTGATTTTAGGGCATCCACTCTGCTGTTAAATAACTCTTAACACATGCTGTGTATATAAACTGAATAAGCTCATAGTTTTCCCAAGATCAAGTGGTGAAATTGTATTTTGTACATTGTTATGTCATTAGTAACTTATATATGTTGAACAGATATTAGTTTATATCTCACCAAGAAAAGGTAGTGTTAAAGAAAGGTAAATAATTTTGAAAATACTAACAAAATTCATGGTAAAGATTGCCTACGTAAAGACCTCTTCTTCTTCCTCCTCCTCTTCCTCCTCCTCCTCTTCCTCCTCTTCCTCCTCTTCCTCTTCCTTCTCCTCTTCCTTCTTTTCCTACTCTTCCTCTTCCTCTTCTTCCTCAATTCTTCTTTTTTTATTTTATTATTTTTTGTTCTTTACAGAGACAGAATATCCCTAAAGCCACAGCTTGCCTGGAAATCACTATGCAGGCCACATTGGCTTGGATCTCACAGAGATCTTCACACCTCTGCTTCAAGGCTGCTGGGATCAAAGCCTTGAGCCACCACACTTGGTTAACTCTTTTCATTCAAATAGGGATGTTAAATAGTAATGAATCATACTTAAATACCAAGCACATATGACCTTTGTTCTTAATCTTGTTTACTTTCCAGTTGTAAATCTGAAACTTTCTGAGACTGTCATGAAAGAAGATTATAGTCAGTGTTTATAGTCCAAATGTATAACATGACTCTCTTGTGACACAGTATGATAAGGATTCCTTCTATCCAAGTGATCTGTGGTTTTTATTTTATCAGCTTATAATCCTGGCAAATACACCTCAGAAGCAGGTTTATGAGTTTATTTGCCAAAGGAAAAGAAGCATGGAGGGGCTGGGAAGGAAAAAAAAAAAAGAAAAGCAAAATTAAAAATATTCTTTAAAATCCTGTAAAACAATATATCATCAAAGGCCTCAAAATTCATATATGGCTACTGCTAAGACATTTGAACACAACTGCTATGGAGAAGCCTATGTCAACAACTGAATGTGAGCTCCCCTATCTCTAATTAACTCTCTACTATGTCCCTGCATAAGTTTATTCCAAAAGTCAATTATTTTTGTTAAAAAATCCCATTTAAAAATTGTATTAATATATTTATTTATTTTCTGTGTGATTTTTTTGTGTGTATGTTTCTGCGTTTAGTTGGGCATGTGCATTCCACAGCTGGCATGTGGCAGCCAGAAAATAATTTGCAAAAGTCCTGTCTTTCCTTCTAGCTTGTTGCTCTTCAGGACTGAAGTCAAGTTTTCAGATTGGAGGCATGCTACTTTACCTGCTGGCCTGTCTGTTCGGAATAAAATTTTGTTAATAGAAACTCAAATTCTATTCCATTTTGATGTGTCCTCATTTTTTTTTTCCTGAGCTGAAGTCAACCTTGAGTTCACCTTGGTAGAATTCTTTAAGAAAATCTTGGCCAGGCATGGTGGTACATGCCTGTAATCCCAGCACTCAGGAGGCAGAGGGAGAGGCAGGTAGATCTCTCTGAGTTCAAGGCCAGCCTGGTCTACATAGTGTGTTCCAGGAGAGCTGGGGTTACAGGGAGACCCTGTCTCAAAAAGACCAAAGGCGGAAAAAAAAAAAGTCAATCTCCTAAAGTTGCTATGATTGGCAGCACAGAGCTGTATATACCTGTTTTGTTCTAGCTGCCAGTCACATACAGATGTTTGAAAATGTCAGTTATACATGTTAACCAAAAAAAAAATAAATAAATAAATAAATAAATAAATAAATAAATATAAAAAGTAACGCTGATAGAATTTTAAATTTAGAACAGAAAATATTAAAACAATCTCTACATAAGAATTGTGATCGACTGAGCCTAGATTCCACTCTATAGTTATGTATAATACAACTGTCTTCTGGAGACTCATGGGTTAAAAAATAAGGGGGGTAAAGATAGACATGAAACCTTCTCGTCAAATATCTTGCAATTCAAATCTTAAAACTAACTAGGGGAAAATATTAGTGTGTTCCAACAGGACAAAATGTCACCAACTTAACGGCTGAGAAAGAAAAGATACAGCTTTGCATTGAGTAGGATGTACCAGAAAGTGCCAACTGAAAGGTTGACCCATCTGAACATTGAAAGGAAGAAAAGCCTCAGATTGCCATAAACATCGAACCCCTCTGTGGCCCCTACATGTAACAACTATTTATAATGAGTCCTAATGAAACTTACCTTCTAGGTGCTGCAAAGATTTTGATATGAGAGACTTTCTTGCCTCCCCCCCAGAACAAGGAGAAATATGACGATGATGAGGTCGCTCTCCAGCTGTAAATTGGAGACAACTATTACAGAGGATCGAAAGGTTATTCCTGGACAAACTGTCAGCCCATGAAAGGAAACAGCCAGAATTGACCAGAATCCAAGACAACAGCTCCAGAGAGAGTGGACTGTTCTGCTTCTCATCCACCTGTGCCCCTTTTCTAAGCCCAGGGAATAATCTGCGGAAGAGGGGGCGTGGTAGAATGTAAGGGCTGCGAATGGGGTGAAGGGTGAAACTACAGCAATGTAGTCTGGACCCTCATTTGATTAACCTGATTGAACATACAACCCCTCACCCCCCGCTGGAAGGTGGGGCTGTGGGTGTTTGGGCACAACAGCCTGCAAATTGGTTATACATGAAGGATGCTTGTACTCATGGATTATCACTTATAGCTAAAAAATGGAAAAAAAAACTGAGAGAGATATGCAGGACAGTCATGGCAGAATGCATGATCTCGGTTGGGGTGGGGGTGGGGGTGAAGGGAAGGGGAGATATGCCTGAACTGAATTGGAAAATGATGTATGAAATGCACAAAGCATCAATAAAAAATGTTAAAAAAAAAAGAAAAAAAAAAGAAAAAAAAAGAATTGTGATCGAGTTGACAAAAATCAGGCTGTATGATGGACAAAAATGTGGGAGACATTTTAACTATGTGAGTATGTGCCACATTCATGAAGTGGAACTAAGACATATCATACAAGCAGGACAAATCAGTAAATAGATATTTAACTATACTATTTGGACTTAAAAGTTAAGTGTTAGGGATATGAGAACAGTATAAAGTTTCAATGTTACTGAAATGAGAAAATTAAAATACATCTATACTGTAACAATCTTATAAATAGCAGAAACAATTCAGGAAAACAACAATAAAAGTACCAAAGTGATAATAGAAACAAAGAGATGACTAAGAAGTTAGAGACTATGCATAGGAAACTATTGTGGAAAAGCATTCCTTCCATTATGGACCTCTGAAACTGCTACATAGTTTAACTGATGTTTACCCCCAAAACATAGCTGTAACCTCAAAGGTAAAGAGATTTAATGCATTCTGAGCCAAATAAATGTGGCTATCATCTAGAGAGACAAATTGAGATTGCCATGAATAACATATTTCATGAAAGACATGGTCACATTAACATTTTATAGTTAAGAAGCAAGAGTTCCGAATCAAATAATAATTCCTTAAGGCTTTTTTCCTGAGCCACCCTATAATATTAACTTATCCAAAAGATACAGAAAAGGAGTGGCAGAGTTTATCAATAATACTTTGTAATTCAATGTGCGAGTCATCAAAATAGTATATATGGTGAATGTAAAATCTTTTATTGCTACTCTCCCTTGAGAACTAGTTGTGTCCACTTCTTTATCTGAATTTCTTTCTATTAAATCTCATGTTTAAAATTATATTAAAACATCTTTATAAAATGCCACCTCTGCTTCTAACTGGTCAGTACTGCTGCATTTTTTTTTCCAATCTGAGGCAACACCATTGGATTTGCTTCAGTCCATAAAAGACTAAGACTCTTGAGGAAAACAGCTTATAGTGATATCTCAGTCCTGTCGCTGACAGGCAAAGATCAAAAATAAATTATCAACCAAGGCATGTCCACCTATGTTGGTTGCATTATCAGGTAGTGAAGAAATCTGTTTTATAGGTCTCAGATGATATCATTATTTTTTGGGTTAATGAAAGTAAGGCAGGAAAGAAAAGCTGTACTTAAATGTTTTTCTTTCCTACTCACGTTTAAATCTGTGGTAAAATCTCCTCCTAATGAATTCTAATTTTGCTTCATACTGGATTGTCCTAAAGTAATTTTCTTCTGCAAAGTCAAGAATCCCAGTCTACCCATATTAGAGATCTCTAAAAAAGGGGGCTGAAGAATTGAGTCAGTAGTTAAGAGCACTAGCTGCTCATACAGAGGACCTGTTTTCTTTTCTCAGCACCCACATGGCAAATAATGACCATCTATAATTCCAGTTTCAGGGGATCCAATGCTCTCTTCTGACTTACAAGGCACTGTACGATATGGGTGCACCTACCTGCATGCAGTCAATACACTCATACACATAAAATAAGAATGAAAGTATTTAAAAAAGAGTGCCTTGGGCTTCTCCATGTGCTAGTTTCTAGCTGTGTTTCCAGCATATGCTTCACTGATCTTCCAGGATCTGTTAAGGTTAAAATATTCCAACAATGTTTGCCTGATGTTGAAATAATAGAGTTTGTGAAACAGGGTTGGGTAATGGATATGTATTCAGGCCACTCAAGTTAGTCAAAGAAAATGTAGCTCAGTATCTGCAACATTCTACCTTACCCAAACCAGAAGTTCTAATCAGCTAAACACCTTTGCAGAATCTTCCACACAGGACTGTTTACTTGTTTGTTTGTTTGTTTAGTCTCTGGTAACATCCATTCCCCTTGTATTTTCAAAGAAAATAGGAATCCAGGATTGATTAAAGGAAGATGGGATTATTGGAAGTTTGGCAAAGGAACAAGAGACAAATGAATTTCAGTTGCTGCCTACTATTGTACTTGTGGCCAGCAGAATTTGTAGCAAGCCATGAGACAAAGCTAGAACATATAAACATTTAACTGTGAGATAAATTAATGATCTTCTCCTCCTGGAGTAAGAGAGCCCTGGGTCAAAGGCTGTCTCTGGGTTTTAAAATTCTTATTTATTTAAATCTAGGTGGACAAAAATGAAGTCTTAAAAATTACATTGTGAAAGAGAACAATAATCTGTTCTGTTTTTGTGGTTTGTAAGAATCTCCCCATTTTCCAATCTGAATATAGTTCTTTTTTTTTTTTTTTTCATTACCTTTTCGTAGTTAGAAAGCAGAAGCCTATTCCATCTTTTCTTTTGATGTCAGGTTCAAGCAGAAGACTTGTGAATTCCTATTAAACTAATTTTGCAAATGCTTATAAAATGGTGATAGTCACACAACCAAAAGGAGGGGCCAAGTGTGGGATTAAGGCGTTTTTTTTTTTTTAACCCCAAACAAATTTAAGTGCCTGTTTCAATGCTGCTAGTCACATAAAAGAAGTTAAGAAAAAGAATAAAATTTTCTATGTTTGCAAATAATATTATTCTATATCTGGAAAATCTAACAGGCTCAACCAAACCCTGTTAGAACTGAAAAGAGAATTTAGTGACTAATATAATTACAAAGTCAATAAAAAAATCTATAACTCCTCTGTCCATTAAAACTAACAAGCTGGAAATGAAATGAATGAAACACACATCAATACCTATAAACTTTAAAACATCAAGTCCTTAATATCACCAAAATGTGGAACACTTATATGAACTAGAATTTTTTTTAAAAAAATTACTGACATACTTTTAAAAAGCTTAAACGTGTTCATGGACAGTATAATTCAATGTTCAAAATATGTAGATTCTTTTTTGGTTTGTTTTTTGTCTTTTTGAGACTGGGTCTCCCTGCAGCCCCAGCTGTCCTGGAACTCACCTTGTAGACCAGGGTGACCTTGATCTCACAGAGATCCACCTGCCTCTGCCTCCTGAGTGCTGGGATTAAAGGTGTCCGCTACCTCGCCTGGCTATAGATTATTCTTAAATTAATAAATTATACTTGAGTGCACAGAGCTTAGATGGGGGAATTCATCTCACCACCTGAAGCACAGGCTGTATCACAAAACCAGTACAGGAAATTCAAGACAGGACACAGTGCTTACTGGACCTCCTTTGGTGACATGGGAAGAGAAGACCCCAGTGTGCAGGACATGACTGATGGCTGTTTGGGCTTGCCAAGGAGTAGCCTTCAACAATTCCCTAAGGAAAACATGACATCTTTCAGCCTAATAAAGAAAAACAACAACAACAATAATAATAAAAAAAGAAATAAGCTGAAGATGCTAAATCATATGATGTCATAATTTTGATATATGTGTGGCATGCATATATGTATATTTTGGAGTGATGCACATTGGAAGGAACAACAATAACAACAGCAAAAGACTCGGTCAAAGAACTGACTGAAACGGTGAACTTCTGCCTGAAACAGTGAACTTCTGCATGGAAATTTTTAAAAGAGACTGAGAAAAAGATGAAAACATGTTTGGCAGAATGCATGAGCTCTGGTGAGGTGGGGACGCATGGAAGGAGGGATGGGTCTAGATTTGATTGGGAACTTTTGTTTGAAATGCACAAAGCTTCAATAAAACTGGTTTTGAAAAAGAAAATGATGTGAAGGAACCTCAGTCAAAACTGCAGAAGGTTTTTTTTTTGTTTGTTTGTTTGTTTTTTGTTTTTTATAATGTGTATGAGTGTACTGTCTGCATGTAGGTTGGTGCACCCGTGTTGTGCAATGCCGCGGAGGACAGAAGAGGGCGTTGGATTCCCCTGGAACTGGAGTTAAAGACGGTTCTTAGCCACCATGTGGGTGCTGGGAATCAAACCCGGGTCCTCTGCAAGAGAAGTTGGCGCTCTTAACCGCTGAGCAATCTCTCCAGCCCCTGCAGCAAGTTTTTAAATAATAGATTTTGGAATGAAGGCTTCCTGCAAGGTAGGCAAATGTTCAACCTATGAGCTAAATGCCTAAACTCTCTTTTGTTCTTTTCCTTTTCTTTTAAACTTTGAAATACTGTCTGATGAAATTCTTCCATGCTAGATTTAAATTAATGCTATAGACCAGAGTGACCTGGAACTTGCAATCTTGCTGTCTCCTCTGCTTCCTAGATACCTGGGATTACAGGCCAGTGGTAACATAAGGCTTGTTTTAAAACACTATTATGCTTTTAGTTAAAATGTAACAGAATGTCTCTAAAGTTCATCTGGGTAAATAATCCCATGAGAGTAGCAAATAATTCTCTGAAAAATAACAAGGTTCTTGAAGGAGAAACAGTATTTTCATTTATGCCAACATTGTACTAACCAAGTAATGGATACTCTTTAATGCTCAACAAGGTTAACTAACAGCAGGAATAGCAGTACTCAAATTTGAATTTTAGTATATAACAAAGTAGTATCTCCAAATTGGGGAAAATGGATATTTAATAGATGATACTAGGACAAATAGGGAGATTTTGTTTTTGTTTTTTTGCATGAAAATATACATTTTGTTTCTTAAATTTCTCTTAAGTTACACTCATTAAATGAATAAATTAAAGAAATTAAAATTTAATAAATAAAAATAAATTTAAAACACTAAAAAAATTTGTTCATGCTCTTGGAAAGAAGACTGTTTTTACAATGAAAAACAAACAAAAAAGAATGATAAAAGAAAATAATCATAAAACAATTGAACACAGAGGGCCGCAAGTGGGCAAAGTGTATTGAATACTTGCATAGGGTGGGTCATTAGCCAGGACTCTTACATTAAAATTTACCCACCCAGGGGTCAGTGACATTGTAGAAGAACGAATGAAAAGAGTTTTAGACCCAGGGGAGGAAGTGAATATTGAATATGAAGATTGAGTCTTATGGTCTCCTGGGAAGTTGTTCATATGCAATTACAACAGTGCACAAGAATCATGCAAACTCAAGGAGACAAAAACACAGCATAGAACTGTGCAAATGGACAGCAGGCCTCAATCTTAGCCTTAGAACTAACTATCGGGCAGCTGATTACTACTGAGGGAGAGTTGATCTTCTTTAAGGGAGAGATTCTAGATAGGCTGACTAGACCCCAGTGGATGAACAGGGACTGAGGGTGATCTAAGGACATGAACTTGACTCAGTAGACTTTAACATAAATGACAGAATCCATGGGAGGGAGAGGACAATAGAAAGAATAGAGAGTACCGATGGAGAAAGGGCTGGAGAAAGGGCTATAAAAATGATTAAGACGTTATGTATGAAAAACACAAAACTTCAGTAAAATATTTAAAAAATAATAGAGTAATTACAGAATTCATAAAATTTATGCCAGGAACTGATACTGTAATAGTCTCAAATCAAAGGATAAATTTTGGAACAAACATTTTAAATATGAAGAACCATCTAATCACCAATTTTATGAATACTGAAATAGATCAGATTAACGAATAAATAAGAATGTCAATCACTTGTAGAAGAATAAAATTAAACCCCTACCTCTCACCCTGTACAAAAGTCAACTCCAGATGGATTAAAGACCTCAACGTGAAACCCCAAACTCTAAAGGTGATAGAAGAAAAAGTTGGCAGCAGACTACAAGACATAGGCATAGGAAAAGACTTCCTAAATCAGACAGCAGCTGCACAAGAATTAAGGTCGACAATTGACAAATGGGACCTCATCAAACTCAAAAGCTTCTGTACATCAAAAGAAACAATCAAGGAAGTGAAGAGAAATCCCACAGAATGGGAGGAAACCTTCACTGCAGATACATCTGACAAAGCATTGATTTCCAGAATATATAAACTACTCAAAAAACAAAGAAAAAAGAAAAACAAAACGACCTGCTCAATAGATGGAGCAAAGAACCTGAACAGAGACTTCACAAGCGATGATTTAGAGATGTCTGAGAAACCCCTCAAGAACTGCTCAACATCACTAATCATTAAGGAAATGCAAATGAAACCACTTTAAGATATCATCTTACTCCATAAGACTGGCTAGGATCAAGAAAAACAAATGATACCAAGTGCTGGAGAGGTTGTGGGGGAAAGGGGAAACCTCATCCACTGCTGGTGGGAATGTAAACTTGTGCAGCCACTATGGAAAGCAGTGTGGAGAACCCTTGGAGACTTGGAAGTGAACTTGCCACCCGACCCAGCCATACCTGGCGGGCATGTACCCCAAGACTTATGCCACCACAGAGATACATGCACGGCCATGTTTATTTCAGTTCTCTCACAATAGCAAGGAGTGGAACCAACCTAAATGCCCTCAACTGACGAGTGATAGAGAAAATGTGGTCACTTACACAATGGAATTCTATGCAGCAGTAAAGAAAGATGACATCACGAGCTTTGCAGAAAATGGCTGGAGCTGAGTGAAGTAACACAGTCCCAGAAAAACAAACGATGCATGGTATCACTCATCTGTGCTATGCTAGTGCCAATTACCCAGTTGTAAGTATTTCCTTGGTTAGGGCCCCCTGAGCTTTGTACAAAGCAGTTGGGCATAATGCATTGTGGAAAACAACAACAACACAGAAAAACTGCATCAAAGAAACTGACGAAACAGTGAACTTCTGCTCAAAACAGTCAACTTCCCCATGGAAAATATTGAGAAAGACTAAGAGATGGAAAGCATGTGTGGCAGAATGCACGAGCTTCTTGGTGGGGTGGGGGAAATGAGCGGGAACATGGGCTAATTTGTTAAAAATAAATAAATAAATTTATGTGAAAAAAAAAGAAAAAATTATATATTTTACAAAATATTAAACAAATAAAATTAAAAATATTTAAAAAAAAAGAATGCAATCTAATAAACTAGTGTCAGTCATTTCTTTCATATTAAAAAATTTTGGCTAATAAAGTTTGGAGAAATGGGTCAGCAATTAAGAAGACTAGTTGCTCTTTTGGCGGACCATGGTTTGGTTCCCAGTGCCCACATGGTAGATAATCAACCATAACTCCAAGACTATTCCTTGCCTTCTTTTGGCCAGAGCACTGTACATTCAGGCAAAACATTCACTAATATACACAAGAAAATAAATGAATTAAAAAATTCCAATATTTTTGATAGTGTGATGTCCGCAGATAAATAATTTAACCAATATGAAATTAAACAACAAAAATACAGTTTTCTTTTCTTATTATTTTGTTCTCTTTAAAATTTAAAATTTTATTATTTTATTTTTATTTAATTAAAAAAATTTTTTATTGATGCTTTGTTATTCAACATCATTTTCCAATCAGTTCAGGCATATTTTCCCTTCCCTTCCCCCCACCCCATCCCAGATCATGTAATCTGCCATAACTGTCCGCATCTTTCTCTGTTTTTGTTTCTTCATTTTTTAGCAATAAGTGATAATTTATGAGTAACAACATCCTTCTTGTAAAACCAATTTGAGAAGTTGTGCCAAACCCACACAGCCCTTGTCCCACATCCAGCAGGGGGGTTTGTATGTTCAATCAAGTTGATCAAATGGTGTGTCCAGGCTATATGGCTGTAGTTTCACATCACCCAATGCAGCCCTTACATTCTACACGCACCCCTCTTCTGCAGATGGTTCCCTGGCTTAGAAAAAGGGCACAGGTGAATGAGAAGCAAAACTGTCTACTTTCTCTGGAGCTGTTGTCTTGGACTCTGGTCAACTCTGGCTGTTTCCTTTCATGGGCTGACATTTGTCCAGGATAAACTTCGATCCTACTTAATGGAAGCACAAGCAGTTAGATATATACGTATTTAAACATTACTAATTGTTTATGGAGGTTACTTTGGTATGACACAGATATTTGGATGGTATGGTTAATCATGAATTACATTTTCTTCTGTTAAGTATGACAGGGTCTTTGTGTGGTTTATAACATCTCCTAACCATTAGAGGATGTAAGCTTGTGGCATCAGCCATGTTATTCCTCCAAGGAGAGAGCCAATATATATTTGGATATATACAGGCATATGGTCTGCCTCTGCTGCACAGTAATAGCAGGCAGTGAGGTGTAGCTGGGTGCTGACGGAGGAGTCTTGCTTGACTCAAGGAGACCCATATTTGCTTTATTCGTTTTAGTGCCTTTGGTAACACTCTCTGGTATCCAGAAGACTATCGGTACACTTGCAGTGTGGTCTTAATACATCTTCCAAGTTAACGTCAGGTAATTGGCAGCAGGGACTTTTCGCCTCTCTTCTTGCAGGTATCCCAAGTTAGAGGCAAGGAGCCTTACCTTTTGTGGGGGCTTGGATCCCCTGCCAACATCTCCTTAGAATAATCCATTGCTGAAGCAGAGATCTTGTATAATATATTTTTTTAAGTGCATAGCTTAAGGAACTTTAGTATTATATTTGCTCCTGAATAGAGAATAATCCTTTCACAGTTCCGATGTCTATTAGTCAATTAAAAGAAGCAGTTTTTACCGGTTTATAAGAGATTACCTCTGTAATAGTTGTCTCCAATTTACAGTTTGGAGAATGGCCCTCATCATCATCATCATATTCTCCTTGTTTGATGGGGGTGAGGAAGAAAGTCTCTCATATTAAAACCTTTGCGGTACCTAGAAGGTAAGTTTCATTAGGACCACTATACATAGTTGTTACAAGTAGGATCCACAGAGGGGTTTGATGTTTGCAGCAATCTGAGGTTTTTCTTCATTTCAATGTTCAGATGGCCAACCTTTCTGCTGGCACTTTCTGGTACATCCTACTCAATGCAAAGCTGTAACTTTTCTTTCTCAGCCGTTTACATTGGTAAAATTTTGACCTGCTGGAACACACAATCTTTTCCTGTAGTTAGTTTTAAGATTTGAATTGGCAAGGTTTTGACAAAGGTTTCATATCTATCTATACCCCCCCTTTTTTTTTAAGGTTTTTTCTTTTTGACCCATGAGTCAGATCAAGGCACAGATTTCAATTCACCATGCTGCTTTTTGGGGAACTGTAGTGTTAATCTTGGGAAGCAAACTAATTTTTATGTTAAATCTATCTATAGGTGAAAGAGAATGCTACAAGGTGATACCGTACAACAGAAAAATTATAGAGAACATTTGTATGTGCCAATCCCAAAGTTATTGTTATACAGATTTTATGTAGACAAACGTGGACAGCAGCAATTTATATCTCCATTTAACTCAGATGCATTACCTTTTTATCAGAGTCCTGTAAACCAATGTTGTTTTATATACAACAATTACTTTTACTAGTCCTAACACACCATGTACCTTAGACAGTGTCTGAGGCAAGTTGGATACTTGTTGAACTCACGTCAATTAGATATGCATTAATCAAATATACATACCTTGTCCCTCTTCCGGCCCCCTCGCACCCTCCCAATTCACCATTTCATTCAGTTTTCTGATGCAGGCTTTCTGTTTGTTGTTCTTTTACTATGCATCCCTCTCCAGAGAAATTTATATCTGTGTTATTGGCACTAGCAATCCACATATGAGGGACACACATTTTGTTGTTTGTTTTTCTGGGACTGTGTTACTTCACTTGAACATAATGTCTTCTAGCTCATCATTTACCTGCAAAGTTCATGGTGTTGTCCCTTTTACCTGCATAGAACTCCATTTAACATGTACCACATTTTCTCTATCCACTTGTCAGTGAGGGCACCTGGGCTGGTTCCAGGTTTTTGCTATTGTGAACAGAGCTGCAGTAAACAAGCTGTGCATGATCTCTGCAGTAAGATGAGTATTATGGTATATACCCAGGTGTGGTATAACTAGGTCAAATGGAAGCTCATTTTGAGTGCTTCTAAGTGTTCTCCACACTGCTTCCATACGGCTGTACAAGTTTCATTCCCACCAGCAATGAATGAGTGTCCCCCTTTCCCACAACCTCTCCAGCACTTGGTATCATTTGTATTCCTGATTCTAGCCAGTCTTATTGGTAAAGATGATTCTAAGTGGTTTTAATTTGCTTTTCCTTAATTATTAGCGATGTTGAACACACTTTTAAGATGTTTATTGGCCATCTATAATTCCTCCTCGTGAAGTCTCTATCAGATCTTTGCTCCGTCTTTTGAGTGATTCATTTGTTTTTTTTTTCATCTTTGTTTTTTGAGTAGCTTGGTATACTCTGGAAATTAATGCTTTGTCAGATGTATCTGCAGTGAAGGTTTCCTCCACACTCGTGGAGTTTTCTCTTCACTTCTTATTGTTTCCTTTTGATGTACAGAAAGTTTTGAGATTTAATGAGGTCCATTTGTCAATTGTCGATCTTATTCTTGTGCGGCTGCTATCCGATTTAGGAATCTTTTCCTACACCTATGCCTTGTAGTCTGCTGCCAAGTTTCTCTTTATATTCACTTTCAGAGTTTGGTTTCCACGTTGAAGTCTAATCCATCTGAATTGACTTTTGTACGGTGAGAGGTAGGGGTTTAATTTCATTCTTCTACAGCTGGGATCCAGTTTGGCCAACACCATTTACTGAACATGCTGTATTTCCCCCACTGTGGTCTTCCTTGGCCCCTTGTCAAATATGAGGTGGCTGAAATTGTATGAGCTCAAGTTTAGATCTTCAGTGTTATTCCATTGGTCAACTGGTCTGTTTTTGTGCCAGTACCAGCCTGTTTTTTTTGATATAGCCCTGTAGTAGTTTGATGTCTGGTATAGATGATTCCCCCCCTGTATTGTTCTTTTCGCTCAGGGTTGCTTTGACTATTTGGGGGTGTTTGTGTTTTTTCCAAATGAAATGAAGATTTTTTTTCCAGCCTGTGAAGAAATCTTTGGGATTTTTATTGGATTGCATTAAACTGTACATAGTTTTGATAGGATGGACATTTTTACTATATTATTTTTCCAATCATAGGAGCATGGGAGTTTTATCCATCTTCTGATGTGTTCCTCAATTCCTTTTTAGGGGTTAAAATTTTTTTGTAGAGATCCTTGGTGTTTGGTTAGGTTTGTTCCAGGTATTTTACTGTTTTGTTGAGGCTATTGTGAGTGGAAGCTCTCCTTGTAGTCCTTCTTCAGTTGCTTGCTTGTGGTGTAAAGAAAGGCTACTGATTTTTCTAGATGTATTTTGCCCATTTACTGAAGCTCTTACTAATCATTTCTAGGAGTTTTCTGGGGGAGTTCTTAGCATACCTTAGGTAGACAATCATATAACAGCAAAAAGTGATACGCTCAACTTCCTCTTTTCCATTAGAATTCCTTTAATTTTCCTTTTCTTGCCTTTTGCCCTAGCAAGGGTTTCCAGCACTAAAATTGAAAGGAGTGGTGACAGGGGGCCACCTTGCTGAGTTCCGACCTTTAAGGGGAATGCTTCTGTTGGTTCCCCATTTAGGATGATAGTGGCTGTGGTTTCCTGTATTGGCTTTGATTACATTGAGTAATGAACCCTCCAGTCTAATTCCCTTTTGGACTTTAATATGAAGGGATGCTGGATTTGTTAAAGTCTTTTTCCACATCAATTGAGATGACTAGGGTGTGATTTGCCTTCATTCCATTTATATGTTTTTATGATATTTATTGTTTCCTTATGTTGAACCATCCCGCATCTCTGGTATTAATCCAACTTGGCATGGTGGATGATTTTCTTGATGTGGGTCTGTAGGGGATTGCCAGTATCCTGTTTAGAATTTGCATCTGTGTTCATTTAGGGAGATGGGTCTATATTGTCCTCCTTTTTGGTTTCCTTTTGTTTTGGTATAGGTGATGCTGGCTTCATAGAAGGAACCTGGGAGAACTCCCTCTGTTTGTATCCTTCTAAAGATTTTGAGTAGTGATGGTTGTAAGTCTTTTGAAATCTTATAGAATTCTGCCGAAAGCATCTGGGTCTGGGCATTTTTGGTTGGGAGGCTACTTATTACATCTTCAATGTCTTCCTGTATTATTGGTCTGTTTAGGCTGTTCGATCTCTGTCTTGGTTGAGCTTTGTGATTCCCAGGAATCTTCAGATATTCATCCATTTCTTCAGGTTTTCCAAACTTAGTTAGAGTATAAGTTTTTGAAGTATTCTGGTATGATTGTCGGATCTTTTCACTGTCTGTTGTGATGATTTCCACTTTCTCACAGATTTTTGATTTGGAGTTGTTCCCTTCTTTCTTTTGGTTAACGGGCTAGAGGTCTGTCTATCTTGTTTATTCTCTCAAGAACCAACTTTGGATTCATGATTTTTTTGTAGTTTTTTTTGTTTGTTAGTTGTCTTTTTATTGATCTCTGCTTCTGATTTTGTTATTTCTTCTTGTCTGCTCAGTTTAGGGTTCATTTGTTTGTTGTCTCTCAAGTATTTTAGCTGCCAGTGTTTAGATCATTCACTTGTATGCTTTCTGGTTTTTTTAATGTAGGCACTTAGAGCTATAAACTTCCCTCTTAGGACTGCTTTTAAAGTGTCCCATAGATTTTGTGTGTTGTTTATCATTTCATTCAGTTCCAGGAATGTTTTTATTTCTTTTCTTTATTTATTCCTTGCCCCATTCATTATCCAGAGAGTGTTGTTTAGTCTCCATGTGTTCCTGTAGGTTGTAGGGTTATGCCTGGTGTTGTATTGAGTTTTATTGCACGGGTGCTGATAGAAATGAATGAGAGTTATTTCAATCTTTTTATATTGTTGAGTTTTGTTCTTTGTCCCAGTAGATGGTCTATTTTGGAGAATTTTCCATGATGTGCTGAGTAGAAAGTGTATTCTCTGGTGTTTGGTGAAATATTCAATAGATGTCTGTGAGGTACCATTTGGTGTATTGTGCATTTAGTTCAGATTCTCTCTGTTTTATCCTTGGTCCTATTGATCTGTCTAAGGAACTTAAGGGGTATGAAGTCCCCTATTTAGTGTGCTTGGGTTAATCTTTGCCTTGAGACCTGAAGAATTTTCCTTTATAAAGTTTGGTGCACCGGTGATTTGGAGCGTATATATTCATGATTGTGAGATCTTCATCGTCAATGTTCCTTTAATAAAGATGTAATGGACCTCTTGTGTCTCTTTTGATTTCTTTTGCTTTGAAGTCTATTTTGTCTGATATTAAATAAGCCACACCCACTTTCTTTTTGGTACCATTTTCTTGGAATATTTCTTTCCATCCTTCCCTACTTAAGGTGGTGCTCTTACTTGAAATGAGATGGGTTTTCTTGTAGACTGCATTGAGGGTTTTGTTTCTAATCCATTCTCCCAGTCTATGCCTTTTGATTGGGGAGTTTTAGCCCATTAATATTAGGTTATAATTGAAGATGGATGTTGCTTCCTTTCACTTTCTTATCCATTTCGACTTCTAGCCTCTGATTTTGCTCTATGGTTATGTTTTATTAGTTTATTTTCCTAGGTGTTTGAGGATTGTTGCTCCTCTCTTCTGCCCTTGAATTGCTTCAAGATTTACGAAGAGTTGGTTTCCAGATAGTATTTTCCATCATCTTGTTTATGTCATGGAAGATTTTTCTCTCTCGTTTCAAGTATAGTCAACATTTTTTGCTGGGTAAATATCTGGGTTGGCATCTATTGTCCTTTAACACTGGGAAATGCTTTGCTCATGTTCTTCTTGCTTTCATGGTTTGGCTGAGAAGCAGTTGTAAATGTGATGGATTGTTTCCCTTTGTATGTGACTTGTTTTTCTTTTGTGGCCCTCAGAATTTTGTCTTTGTTTTGGGCATCTACATTTTAACTATGATATGGCGTGGGAGTTTTTCTTTTTCATTTGAGAGGGGAGGAAAAAAGAAAAATATGAGTGTGGAGGTCTATGTGCTTTTTTTTTGTATGGTTTTGTCTGATTTTAGTTTTTGGTGAAAATATTTCATCTATTATTTCTGTTGAAGATCTGATCAATACATTCCTTGACATCTTCTCCTTCCATTCCTAATGAGGAGTTGATTTTTCATAGTGTCCCATTTCCTGGTTGTTCCACTTTTGTGTTTTTAAATTTCAATAATCTTATTTAAGCTTTTTATTTATCTTGTTATCTTCCAGTCTATATATTCTTTGTTCATGCTTCCTCTATTCTACTTCGGGGCCTTTTTCCTTTCCTTTCTTCTTGATTGGATGGTGCTCTGATTTCCTTTTGTTTCTTCACTGTGTTTTTCTTTAGTATATTTCCTTTCTTTTTTGAGCTTCTCTGTCTCTTCTTTGTACTCTCTTACTTCGTTGGTGGCTTCCTTTTTCATAGTGTTTCTACTTCCTTTCAAAGTTTGTTTTTTTCTCTCTCTAGTCTTTCTGGAGTTTTCTCTGTTCTTTTTTTTGTTTTTTTTGTTCTTAGGTCTTTTTTTTGAGTTTTTCATTTCTCCTCTTTAGTTCTCTGAATCCTTCTTTATTTTTTTTTTTTTTCTTCTCTCTAGTTCTTACTGATTTCTGTTCTTCCTTTAGTTTTTCGAATTCTTTCCCTCTAGGTCCTTTTTGAGTTTTTCATTATCTCTCTTTAGTTCTCTGAATTCTTCTTTATTTCTTTAATTTCTCTGTGTAAGTCTGCAATTATTCCTCTAGGCTCTGTTCCTTGGGTCTCTTCCAAGGGATCCCATTGTAGCTATCTCCTCCAGGTTTGGTAGAGCCTGGTGTGGGATTATCCTGTGCCTTCCCAGTGTTCCCTTCATCTTGTCCCTGGCATGTGGGTTTCCTTTTTGTGGTTCAAATCATAAATGACTTTTCATTATGTTAGCGGATGGTTTGCTTGCCTCCTTCAGATGCTTTTTTTTTTTTTTTTTTTTTTTTTTTTTTTCTTTCCTCCTCCTTGTTTATGGAGTATTGACTTGTCTAGGTTTCGCTTTTCAATTTGTTTGTATTATTGGATATTGGAAGCCTAAGTCAGTCTTCTCTTCCTGTTCTGAATGTTTCTCACAAAGAATTCCACTTGGATTCTCACCAATTCCCGTTGGCAGGGGGAGGGGGTGCATGCCTGTACCTGCCTGAGTGAGTTATGACTTCCTGCCTGCGCCTCAGAAGTCGGCCCACACAAAGCTGTGGGACCAGAGCAGGACCTAAACCGACCTCTGTTCATCTGCAAAGGCAAAGGTGGTCCCTCGAAATGGGGACCCCGAAAGAGGCTCAGAGTTCGAGACCCTTCTTCCAGCCACCCCTAAGACAATCCACCCCCAGAAGTACCTGCTTGAGTAAGTTATGGTGTCCTGCTTGCACCTCAGGAGCTGGCCCACACAAAGCGCGGGACCAGAGCAGACCTAAACCCGACCTTCTGTCACTCTGCAAAGGCAAAACGTGGTTCCGCCAAGACAGGGACCCCCGAAAAGGGCTCAGAGTCGAGACCCTCTTCCAGCTGCCCCTAAGAATAGTCCACCCCCAGAAGTACCTGCCTGAGTGAGTTATGGCATCTGCCTGCGCCTCAGGAGCTGCCCACCCATATTTATTTTTATTTTAAACCTATGAATGCAATGCCTGCATGCAAGTAAATGTACATTTGTCTGCAGTGGTTCAGAAGAGGGCGTCAGATTACTTCTAACTAGAGTTATGGATGATGCTGGGAACCAAACCAGAATAGTCTGCAAGAGCAGCCAGTGTTCTTTCTTTTATTTTTTTCCGAACGACTTTTTTTTCACATTTTTAAAAATTATTACCATTATTAAACTTTTTTCCATAGGCCACATATCATTTTTTTGATCAAATCTAGAGTTTCTTCCAATTCAGCACCCCATCCCACCCAAGTCCGGCACTCTGCATACATCTCATCTCTCTGAGTCTCTCCAGAGGTTTTTTTTTTTCAGTTTTTTTTTTTTTTTTTTTTTATTTAAAAAATAAAGTAGAATATAAAATAGAGTATATAGCTTTTTATATAGAATATATATATAATACATATGACTGGGATTTGAGGATATTTTTTCTCCCTTAAAAGATGTCATGTTTTCTTTAATGAACAGCCAGTGTTCTTAACATGTGAGCCATCTCTCTAGCCTCTAGTCCCCTATTTTTCTTTTCTTTTAAAATAATATTTCTTTGAATTATTTCATAATTTCATGCAATGTATTTTGATCATGTTCAACCTTCTGAGTCATCTCCTATCAGAATCTCCCATACTTTGCACCTTCCCTTTCAACTTCATGTCCTCTATTTTTTTCTTAATATTTTAACTGAGATTTTGTGTATTTCATACATTTCTTAATTGAATTTAGACAAATTCCAGCCCCCCCCAAACCCCACTACTCATGCATTCTGGAATCTTCTAATTTTAAGCCTGTATGTCTCAATTTGTTTTCCCAAATTCTCCTGGTTATGGATCCATACATCAGAATGTGGTCAACCTACCCAGGGACCAGGGTCTTAAAGAAAAAAATAACTCTTCTTTTCCAGTAACTACCTAGTGCCAGTCGCCCTTCAGCTGGAGATGAAATTTCATGGCCACCTGCCAGAGACCCAGAACTCATCAATATTGAGTGAAAAAGAGATTGTCAAGTGCTATATCACATCCTTACCCTCAAATTATGAGGAAGCATCTTGGAAGAGGGGTTAGAATGATTGTAAGGGACAGAAGTGGTGGCTGACTGCAATGGGACTGTGTTTGCACCCCACAACCTGGCAATTGCAATGACAGTGACTGTGACAGGCTGAACATGATCTGGATGCATTCATTCCTGGCAAGATTTGTTTATAAACTACCAGAATGGACAGGAAAAAATTATGTGAAGGGAAATATTTGGAAAAATGTGAGTAGTGATTTAACTTTGGGTATTTACCGAACAATGAAGAGGCATAGGTTGACAGTGACATACATAGGGACATGCTTGTTAAACTGTTGATGTCAGAAAGCAAATGACATTTTAGTCATCTTGTTTGTTCAATAAAACCTTAAAAATAATGAGTGAAATGTATGTTAAATAGCATATATATAGAGTGGTTATTAAAACTGTGCAATAGATTTCAATATATTCCTTCCTTAATTGAAAAAAAATATTTTTTAACATTGCTTTCTTTAAGAAGTAACATGGTTACATTGAAAGACTTTGTATAGGCTGAAAATTTTGTAATGTGCCTGGCAGACACATTATAGGACAGTAACAAGTTTCACAGTATTATTGAAGCTTAGTAGTATAGTTTTATTAGTAAACAATATTAAAATTTTAGACATATAGAACTTCAAATTTGTATTCTAATATATAATTACATATTTTTGTTGGAAAACTACAGCATTTTAGCTATTACAGTATTTTCTATTTCTTTTAAATTTCAACTCCTGAGATGGTGATTTTTATCTCTAGAAGTTCAATTAGGGCATAGATGAAGGCATGATGGTAGCGCAGTAGTAGTTTAAGAAAAATCATTGAAAACCTCTTTGTGTGTGGTAATGGCAGAGGTCCAACATTAAGGTCTGGATTCCCAGGAACATGTGTGGAGCTGGCCTTCAAGAGAGGTGGGAGGTCCATGCTAAGAAATCAAGTTTCCTATGATCAGAATCTGCAGGGGAGGGGTCTGTGCGGAATGCAGTCATTCAGAGAACACTGAAACAGCTGCCCAGCATCAGGAAGCCCTCCAACTCTGCTACACCGTCACCTTACCATCAGAGGATTGTGGAAAAGTGAGTCTTCGAAGTGTCAGGATCCTGTGAGGGGGAACAAAACTCCAGTTCACAGAAAGGGACCTCAAGGTTCATGGGAAGGACGACATCTCCACCTTACAGGAGGGGACCACAGCTCCAGCACTCAGGAGAATATATTCCTATTTTATGTGAAAAAAACCCAGAAAACTAAAAAAAGACTTGCTTAGACTTCTGTGCACAAACAATACATGCTTAATTAATACCTTCTTTAGGCAACTTGAAATGTACTGGAGAAACAAAACTCATGTGAAATATAAAATCAAGAATGAATTTTTCTTCTCTGAATATATGATTATATTTTGATGATTTTGATTAGTCATTGCTTATTTCACTTTAACTTAAGAAATAGTCACTCCTAGCAAGAGCAACAAGCATGACTACTTGCAAAATACAAGTAACTATAATTCTCTAAGTAATATAAATAAGCTCCCAAAGATGACAGCTGAAACTTTCTATGCTAGGGACACATGAAAACATAATTAAGAAACACATTAGCCTTTGATCAACATATTAGTTTGTACAATATACCTTTATCATAACAATAATGCTTTGAATTGCATAGTAACATAGCACTATCTGAGTTTCAAGAGGGAATATAGACTATGAGAATAACCAATTCTCTGCTGGCAAGATGAGTTACAGTGGAAAAGTGAAAGCCTCCAAACCTCAATTTGAGTCCAATCCTAATTCTACATGGTAGAGAAGAGCCAATAGCTGTGGGTTGTTCTCTGACTTCCACATGCATATTGGATGGTGCATCCATCTCCCTCTGCATACATAAGCACATGCATACACAAACACACACACACATGTACACAAAAGAAACAAAATTTAATAAAATGTTCAAGCATACAAAAAATACCAAGTCTTAAATTTGTTTCTAGAACTTTCATAATCACCATTCGCTTTTTTCCCTGATATCTCCAATTCCTTCCAATGTTTCCTTAAAGTGAAGAATCATAGACTTCCACAGAGTACTTACTAGCCCTACATTGCCCCTCTTCCTTTTATTGCAGCTCACCCCAACTTAAGGAAGACATACCGAGAGACAGTAGAACCCATTTCAACTCAATAATTTATTCCATAATCTTCTGAAGATCAGTACACCATTTTAAGGCTCAACCATCTCTCCAGCCCCAATTTCAAACTTTTTAAAGGAATTTTTAGGGGTCCTTCTTAATCTTTTTCTAATTTAATATTTTATTTTATTTATTTTATTTATTTTTATGTGTATGAATGTACTGTCTGCATGTAGGTTTGTGCACCTTGTCGTGTCGTGCAATGCTGTGGAGGTCAGAAGAGTGTGTCATCTGATTACCCTGGAACTGGAATTAAAGGTGGTTCTCAGCCACCATATGGGTGCTGGGGATCAAACCTGGGTTCTGTGCAAGAGCAGTCAGTGCTCTTAACCGCTAGGCCATCTCTCCAGCCCATCTTCTTAAACTTTTATATTCGTGATATTCCATAACATGTAGTTATGGAATAAAACAATTGTTGAAGATATTGAATGCTTCCTTATATTTTGTACATGTATCCATTATAACCCTGAACAGTATATGTATTTAGTACATATATATGTGAATATATATATATATATATATATATATATATATATATATGCCATTCACATTTGATATCTAGTTTGTGGTGCTAGCTGAATGAGAAATTTTTAAAGAGCACAGATTTATACATTCATGGAGTCTGAGAAGCCTAAGATTAAGGTGCTATCTGTGTGAAGATAGTTTTCTTGATGGGTTTACAGACAGAAGAAGACGGTATGATCTCCTGCTCTGTAGATTCTGTTGTACAGATATCTTGGGGTTGGAGAGATGGCTCAGCAGTTATGAACACGGCCTGGTCTTGCAGAGAACACACGTTCTGTTTCCAGCACCCCTGAGGTGACTAACAACCATTCCAATTGCAGAGGATCTGACACTCTCTTCTGGTCACTGCAGGCATTGGACACATGGATTAATTTACATATATGCAGGTAACACACTCATAAGTAAAAATGTTAAATAATAAATAAATCAATACATAAATACATGTCTCATTCTTTTGGGTTGAGCCTTGTATCCTCATTTCAACATGATCCTAATGGCATGTAGTTTTGGCACGCATTTTAAACCTTTATATTATATATAATATAATATTCACTAATCCATATATATATTTGGATATTCATATTTTCTGAAATACAAATATTTCAGAAAGTATCTACCAATGTTTTTTTTTTTTTCTTTAACACCATGTTTTTAATATTTTTAATTAGCAGGTACTTTTGATATCTATTTGGTTAGTTTCAATGAAAAAATTATATTATAATATTGTTTAATTTTAATTTATTCTCTCATATATCACTTTTTATATTTAAATGATAGATCAGAACTGCATCATGTACACTGTGTGATTTTATAACTATACAATAACTGCAATTTTGCAGCACATTTATTAAAATATAATTAGTAATTTTGTGCAATCAACTCTCTTCAGAAGTATCTTCACAATATTGTGGTCCACATGAAGATTTTTATGGCATGTTCCCCTCTGACTCTCACTTGTAACACCTTCAAATTTACTTGACTTCCTGGAAGTTTATATGGGTCACATAGAATTCATTTCACTTCTGCCTTGTCTTTACTTGAGTCCACATATGGTTGCTTTCTGTAGACACTTTACAGTTTCTAAATGTACTTAACTGAACAAAACACACAAATGTAAAGAGGCCTCGCACAAGTGCTGCAAAATGTATAATTTTACAATTTCAATGTTTATCATTTGTTTTTCATAGGTGAATTCATGAAATCACTAATTCATGGAACTAAACACTTTTATTGTATTCTGACACTCCAATGTTTTTCATCCACAAACTCAATACTTCCAATATGATAACTTTGGGAAGCAACTCATCACGATTATGCTCAGACTAGCAATGTTTTGTATATAGCTTCGAGAGCTTATGCTCAGACAAACAAACTGCACATCTAAAACTGTTTGCTAAGCTTCATGCATCCTGGGTTCATCTCTAACATGACCTCATTATGTAGCCAGTGATGACAATGAATAGGTGTTTGTTATCACATCCAGATTCTGCAGTGCTAGGGCTTAAAGCCAGTTCTTCCTGAATGCTAAGCAAATACTGTACCAAGTGAGCTATATCCCATGCTGTAAATATAACACTTAAATGTAATTGCAGAAACCATCCAAGATCAAATTAGGTAGGAAACTTTTTAGAATATATAACATTTATTGACTTATTTACTTAAATTATAGGCAATATTCAAAACCACTCTGAATCATTGTCTCTATGATTTTCATTTGATTTTGTATATAAAAGTGAATAGGGTAAAATTAAGAAAAGATGACATCATGAATTTTGCAGGTAAATGGATGGAACTTGAAAGCCATTATGCTAAGTGAAGTAACACAGTCCCCCACCAAAAACAAACTGGGAATGTTTTCCCTCATTTGTAGATGCTTTAACCAAATCCTCCAGCTGAAAGGCAAGCTGAGCAATCTTATTGTTATATTTCTTTTTATCTGAAAGCAACTGTTCTGTTATAATGTAAATCTCTTAGTGGACCTGAGAATTAACTTACCATTTATTTTCAGACATTGCAATTACCGTTTATGAGTGAAAGGTATGTATTCATATTTTAAAGTAATATAAAATTAAAGGAGACAATGTGAATTCCTAAACATATTTTGGAATTAACATACTGTTTATTCCAAGAGGACATAATTCTGGTACATATATGATGTTTATATAGGCATATTTTGGAGCAATACAAAGGGGAGAGAACAACAACAACATAAGAACTGGGTCAAAGAACTGATTGACACAGTTAAATCCTGCCCTAAACAATAAACCTTTGCAGAGAAAAACTTTAAAAAGACTTGAATGAGTGTCTCCCATAGGCTGTAAGTATTCAGACATTTGTCTCCAATTAGTGGCACTGTTTTTGGAGGTCTTAGAAGGTGTGGCTGTGCTAGAGGAAGTACGTTATTGGGGGCAGGCTTAGTGAGTTTAACAAGCCTCGTGGTCTACAGTTGCACTCTCTTGGCTTCCTGTGCTCATTGAGAGATGTGACCCTCTGCATGCTGCTCCAGCTCCAGCCGCCATGCCTCCCACCACAATGGACTCTAATTCCCTGGAACCGTCAATCATAAGCTCAAATAAAGTCTTCCTTTTATAAGTTCCTTTGGTCATGGTGTTTTATCACAGCAACAGAAAAGTGACTAATACAGTTATTTGGTACTAGAGAGTGGACTGTTGGCTGTGAAGAACCTGATCATGTGGATGTTTGGAGAAATGTGGAAGACTTTGGAACTTTGGGCTAGAAAAGCTGTTGACTACTGTAAGCAGATCTTAAGGGGTCATTTTAGTAGAAGCCTGGAAGAAAGCATGGCTACAAAAAATGTAGTTCCAGAGGAAAATAAAGACTTAGGCAGCAACCGGGATATTTTGATAAAGAGTCTGGCAGCAGTTTGCTCACAGGCCAGATGCTTGCCTGATGCTAAGTTGAAAAGCAATGGAATGATGTCTTTGGTGGAGGATATTTCAAGACAGCCTAATATAGAAATGGTGGCATGGCTTTTGATGGTGAATGTTATACAGATCTACAGTGAAAAAGAGCAAATGGGGCAGAAGGAAATGCAGAATGTACAGTTTGGATCTGAAAAGTACACTAGGAAGATTAAAGGTGTGGCCAAGGCATGAGAAGGAGAGGCTCCCTTTCATAGGAGATTAAAGTGATTAAGGGAGAGGCCTAGAGATTTACAAGGAAAACAGAGAATCAATACCTTCAGGGCAAGATCTACACCCAGCTTAATCCTCCAATAAGTCCGGGGCAGAGAAAAATTGCAAATGTGGTACCAGCCTAAGAAAAGAATATATGTTGCAAGCAAAGCTGGAAGAGTTGAGCCATCTAAACCCTTTGAAAGTCAAGTCCCAGAAGTTGCATGTGGAGCTACTGGACTTGGAGTTTGCACCTGGCTGTTTTTCAGTCTTGTTTTGGTCTGTATTTTCCTCATATGCTGCTATTCCTCCCTTTTGGAATTGGAATGGTGTATTCAGTCCACTGTCACGTTGGGAGGAGTGTAATTTTCTTGTGATTTTACAAGAGCTTGCAGTTAAGAGATCCCTGGCGGTCTCAGAAGAGACTTTAGGACTGTAGCTTTTGAATAGACTTGAAACTGGTAAAGACTATGGGGACTTTTAAAGTTGGACTAAATGCATTTTGCATTTTATATGGTCAGGAGCCTATGAGGGCCAGGGAGTGGAATGTGGTGGTTTGAATGAGTGTCCCCCATAGGCTGTAAGTATTCAGATATTTGACTCCAGTTGGTGGCACTGTTTTTGGAGGTCTTAGAAGGTGTGGCTGTGCTAGAGGATGTATGTTATAGGGGGCAGGTTTAGTGAGTTTAACAAGCTTCGTTGTCTACAGTTGTGCTCTCTGGGCTTCCTGTGACCCTCTGCATGCTGCTCCAGCTCCAGCTGCCATGCCTCCCACCACAATGGACTCTAATTCCCTGGAACTGTCAATCGTAAGCTCAAATAAACTCTTCCTTTTATAAGTTCCTTTGGTCATGGTGTTTTATCACAGCAACAGAAAAATGACTAATACAGACAGAGAGAAATATGCAGGACATGTATGACAGAATGCATGAACTAGGGTGGGGTTGTGGGAAGGGAAAGGGAAATATGTCTAAATTGAATTGAAAAAAAATGATGTATGTAATGCACAAAGTATCAATTAAAAATAAAGTAAAATGAATAAGTTAAAATTTAAAGTTAAAGAAAGAAAAAAAGAAAATGGAATTTAGACTATAATGACAGATTCCATTAACATGTAAGAGTATCTCATTAATTTAGAAAAAAACTAATGTACTAATGGTACAGGAAACAACTTTTGTATCCTCTGTATAATTATAAAATAGAGATATGTTTGTCAAGTATGAAGATGGTGCAATCTTTCATTAAAATCAAGTCTTACTCCTGAATAAAAATAAACCCATGAGCAAGAAGAATAAAATAGTAAAATTTTTGTTTCCATGTTATAAATGATAAAGACTATAATGGAAATAGATTAAAGAGAGATGCTTCTGTATTTTGGTAGAAATAAATGCCCATGGACATCTATACATGGAAGGTCCAAATGCTCTAAGGCTAAAACCACCCAGTGATCTTAATCAATGAAGGAAACGTTATTTTCTCAGAATTGCCTTTTCTCAGAAACTGTAAGACACTGTTAAATAGGACTCAGAGAAACAGTCAATATGAACTGTTGAAAGCACTTCAATATTTAGCATCCATTTATTTATATAATTTTAGTGATTAAGGTAATTGAAATAATCATCCCCAATTAGATATAGATAATCTGTGTTAGGTAGGGCTCCTGACAAAAAGCCAAGATTCTCTAGACCAGAAAGATCTTTCCTTCTTTTCCCACTCTGGGTCTTGCATTTGCCCATAAAAGATCGCAGGATGTCCTTCCAAATTCCCATGAGACCACTGGACCTGATTAGCTGATTCCAACACCTCACTATCTCTCCTCCCTTGACTTTTAAAAGCCTCTCCCCGCTTCCCAGAAATGCGCCCCGTGGATTCGCCCAAGAGAGAATGCATTTCCTGGAATAAATGCCTACCTTTATATACTTTTAATTCTGACCAATTTGGCCTTTTTCTTAACCTTGGTTATACTTCTCAATCTGTATCTGACTTAGGTTCAAACTGAGCTTGGTAACATTGGTAGTGTTCTCTTTTCTTTTTTGTATTTATTTATTTATTTATTTATTTATTTATTTATTTATTTTTATGTGTATGAGTGTATTGTCTGCATGCAGGTCTGTGCACCTGTGTCGTGCGATGCCGCGGAGGTCAGAAGACGGTCTCGGATTCCCCTGGAAGTGGAGTTCTCCTGGAACCGGAGTCACAGACGGTTCTCAGCCGCCATGTGGGTGCTGGGGATAGAACCCGGGTCCTCTGTAAGAGCGGTCGGCACTCTTAACTGCTAGGCCATCTCTCCAGCCCCAGTGTTCTCTTTTCTAATCAGCTTGTTGTTATTTGTTGAATGACTTTTCCTGTGGAATCATTTATTTATTTTTTATTGTTATTAAACTTTTTCCATAAATCATACATCATTTTTAAATCGAATTTAGAGTCACTTCCCTTTCCATGCCTCCCCCCCACTCCACCTGAGTCCCTGCATTCTACCATACATGTCTTGCATCTTTTTCTGAGTCTTTCCAGAGGTATTTTTTTTCCTCAGTATCCTGTCTCTAATAGATAGATAGACAGGGCAGTGAAAGAACAAAGAAATCATTCTGTCCAAGTCCAGTTTGCAGATCAAATGAGCTAATTTAGGTTACATACAAAATCATGGATGAGGGGTTACATAAAGGAGCATGAGTGGCTCTGAAGCACCTGCATCATAGAAAACCTTACATAGTAGTATCAATGATTACTCATAAAAGCTACGTCCTGAGGGCTGGAAAGATAGCCTGGCAGTTAAGAGCACCAACTGCTCTTGCAGAGGACCCGGGTTCCATCCCCAGCACCCATACGGCGGCTAAGAACCGTCTTTAACTCCAATTCCAGGAGAACTCCAGTTCCAGGGGAATCCAAGACCCTCTTCTGACCTCCGCAGCATTGCACGACATGGGTGCACAAGCCTACATGCAGACAGTACATTCATACACATACAAAAATAAATAAAAATAATAAAAAGCTACGTCCTGTAGTTTCCGGCAAAACTAGCAGACGGCCACTCCACTAGGGTGTCCTCTTCTCCATCAACTTTTTGTTCCTTCTATAATCTTTGGCAGGGGATTTATGATTCTTATAAGTTTTGTGAACTTACTGGGTCTCACAAGCCCTCTTAGGTGATTCAAGTACAGAATGATTCAGTCCTGAGAGAACAGCTACACACCAAAATACTTCCATAAAAATATTAACACTATGGGGGCTGGAGAGATAGCCTGGCAGTTAAGAGCACCAACTGCTCTTGCAGAGGACCCGGGTTCAATTCCCGGCACCCACATGGTGACTAAGAACGCTCTTTAACTCCAGTTCCAGGGGAATCAGACACCCTCTTCTGATCTCCACGGCATTGCACGACACAGGTGCACCAACCTACATGCAGACAGTACACTCACACATAAAATAATAAAAACAATATTAACACTATGAAATGCATTTGTCATCTGCTTTTTTCCCAAAATAGCTTACTAAAAGTCAGTTAAGTACACAACTAGTAATATTATTGCAAGAATCCATAATTTTTGAATGATTTTGGTTAAAGATATACATATTACATAGATTACATGCAATACTGGAAGAATTACAGAATAAAAACATAGGTGGCTAACAAAATTCTATTTTATTTTTTCAACACCATTCTGATCCAAGTGGGTGATTTGGTTAAATCAAGTTGTTTCATGAAAATTAAAAGAACAAGGGCTAGAGAGATGGCTCAGTAGTTAAGAGCACTGACTGCTCTTGCAGAGGGCCTGAGTTTAATTCCCAGGACCAAAATGGTAGCAAACAACCTTCTGTAACTCCAGTTCTAGGAGAATACCACACCCTCTTCTGACTTCTGTGGGCATTACCCAAAAGGGTGCACTCACATACATCGAAGCAATACACTCATACACATACAATAATAAAACATAAAATTTTAAAATATGTGTTGTTAAAAATGTGTTGTTTAGTCTTCAGGTGTAATTTTAGATAGAAGGACTTATCCTGGTGTTGATAATGAGTTTTGCTGCACTGTGGTCTGATAGAATGCATGAAATTATTTCAATCTTTTTGTATTTGTGGAGGTTTCTTCTGTGTCGCAGTATGTGGTCGATTTTGGAGAATGTTCCATGGGCTGCTGAATAGAAAGTGTATTCTCTGGTATTAGGGTGGAATATTTGGTAGTTGTCTGTGAGGTCTATTTGGTGTATTGTATCATTCAGTTAAGATGTCTCTCTGTTTATTCTTTGTACGGTTGACCTGTCCAAAGGGCTCAGTGGGGTATTGAATCCCCTACTATGAGTGCACTGGGGTTAATCTGTGCCTTGAGGTCCTGGAGAATTGTCTTTATAAAGTTTGGTGCGACAGAGTTTGGTGCATATATATTCATAATTGTGAATTCTTCATGGTGAATTGTTCCTTTGATAAAAATGTAATGGCCTTCTTTGTCTCTTCTGATTTCTTTTACTTTGAAGTCTATTTTGTCTGATATTAAAATAGCAACACCTGCTTTCTTTTTGGTACCATTTGCTTGGACTATGATTATCTATCCTTTCACTTTAAGGTGGTGTTTGTCCTTGAAGGTTAGATGTATTTCTTGTAGACAGCATATGGATGGGTTCTGTTTCCTAATCCAATCTCCCAGTCTATATCTTTTGATTAGGGAGTTTAGTCCATTAATATTTAAGGTTATAACTGAAAGATGTGTGTTGCTTCCTTTCACCTTGTTATCCATTTGCATTTTTGGTCTAGGTTTCTACTTTTGCATTTATGCTTTTATTAATTTCACTTTCTAGCTGCCTGAGAATAGTTGTTCCTTTCTTCTTTCTTTTGAATTGATTCAAGTATTCTCTGAAGGGTTGTTTTTCTGGACATATATTCTTTCATCTTGTTTATGTCATGGAAGATTTTTCTTTCTCCTTCAACTATAATCGACATTTTTGCTAGGTATAGTAACCTTTGTTGGCATCTATAGTCCTTTAACACGGGAAATGCTTTGCTCCACGTTCTTCTTTCTTTCATAGTTTGCACTGACAAGTCAGTTGTAATTCTGATGTGTTTCCCCTTATATGTAACTTGTTTTTCTCTTGTGGCTTTCAGAATTTTGTCTTTGTCTTGGGCATCTAGCTTTTTAACTATGATATAGCATGGGGAGTTTCTTTTCTGATCTTGTCTGGAGTTCTATGTGCTTTTATTTGTATTGCTTTGTCTTTTTTGGTTTGGGGAAATTTTTATCTATCATTCTGTTGAAGTTCTGATCAATAACATTCTCTTGGGATTCTACTCCTTTCTCTATTCCTATGATGTGGAGGTTTGATCTTTTCATAGTGTCCCACAATTCCTGGTTGTTCCACTTTTGTGTATTTTTAAATTTTTCATTGTAAAATTTTTACATTTTACAATCTTTTCTTGAGGTTTTTTGTTGTTCTGTGTTATCTTCCAGGTCTGATATTCTTTGTTCTGCTTCTTCCCTTTTACTTCTGAGGTATTTTCCATTCCTTTCCTCTTGATTAGATGAGTGTTTGATTTCCTTTTTTATTTCATCTTATGATTTCTTTAGTATTCCCACTTCATTTTGGAGCTTCTCAATCTATTCCTGTACCTCTTTGTTTCACTGGTTGATTTCCTTTTCTTTTTCAACATGGGATATTTTCAGTGTTTCTACTTCCTTCTGGAGTTTGTCATTCTCACTGTCTAGGTGCTTCTTGAGTTTTTCATTCTCTCTCCTTATTTCTTTGACTTGTTCTTTATATTCTTTTATTTATTTGAATGTGTCCACAATTATTCCTCTAATATCTGTGTCCTGGGCCATCCCCAGTGGGATCCTACTGTAGGAATCTCCCACAGGGTTGGTAGGGCTTGGTGTGGAATTAGTCTGCACCTTTCCCAGGTTGTCCCTTCATTGTATACCTGGCATGTGGGTTTCTCTTTGACTGTATTCCAATGTGAATCCCAAATTCCTCTTCACTGTGTTGAAGGCTTGCTTTGCTTGCCTCCTTCAGGTGCCTTCATTGTTTGTTTGTTTGCTTGTTTGTTTGTTTGATTGATTTGTTTTTCTCTTTGCTTATGGAGTGTTGACTTGTCTAAGTTTTAGGCTTTCTTTTGGAATTCTAACTCACTCTTTGCTTTCTGTTCTGAAGGTTCTCCAAAGAATACACTTGGGCACTCCCTTGCCAATTCCAGTTCATGGGGATGGGGGTGGGGGAGGGGGTGGGGGTAGTGTTATGCCTGTTTAGCCCACCCCCAGGTACCCTGTGCTTCAGGTGGTCCTGGGAAATCCCCAATCTAAGCTCTGTGCACTCAAGTCTCACAATGTCAACAGGCCCACCTTTTATATCAGGTAGCAGGGCGAATATGCCTCCACAGCCACACAAGATGCAAGATGATTGAATCAAACCAATGGGCCAGATAGGACAATCCTCCTGTCTGAAGTGCCCAGCTCGTACCTGTGTTTCAGGTGGTCCTGAGAAATCCCTGATCTCAGCTCTATGCACTCAGGTCTACTAATATATTCTTAATTCCTTACCAGTAAAGCTTTTTCATGTAACAGAGAGACATGCACACAGAATAGCATAACTAGCCAAGGTGTAGATTATAAAAGTATACAGTATTCTTTTCCTTGGATAGATTTCCTGTATTAAAATTCATCCTCCCATCATTTAAGGACCATTGTGCAAAAGGAGACAGTAAGAGTGTAAGAGCCAAAAGATACCAGACACATATGGAAGAATGCATGAACTCAGGTGGGGTGGGGGGCATAGAAAGGGGATGAATCTAAATTGGACAGAGAAATGATGTATGAAATGCACAAAACTTCAATAAAAAGAGAGTAAGAGCCAAGGTTGGTGCACCAACATGAGGAAACAGAGGGTTTCTGGCCTCTGAGAATTTCCTCATATGAATTTGCAGCAATGGTGACATAACATACATGAACCATGCTGACTCAATCAGATAAGAAACAAGCATAGAATCAGGGAAATGGGCAACAGGCCCCAACCTTAGCCAAGGAACAATTGGCAACTCATTACTGCTAGATGAGGAAGAGTTGAGCTTATTTAAAGGTGTGGTTTGATATAGGATTACTAGACTCAAGTGTATGAAATTGTACCAAGGGACATCTGTGTACAAATGCTTGACCAGATAGGCTTTAGCATATATGACAGTATATATGAAATCTGGTTTTGGGGAGCTCTCGTTGGTGCACATTGGGAGGGGGGTCTAAATACATTTAAAATTTATTGTATTAAATGCACAAAATCAATAAAATTATGCATGAAAAGGAAAAACTGATGGTAGCTAATTAAGAATCAGTGAAGACCCCCACCCACACTGTAGGCCCAAGGGTATAAAACTGTAAATCCTTTTAAGATGTCCTCTTGAGAAGAGCATACTATCAGATTACCTTTTCAGACAGGAATAACTAGGGTTGTGTCTTCCCAAGTTCAGGTGCCCTTAGGCCACTGTCTCCACAGTCCAAAGACTAATCACTGCTCAAAATGACAATAAGTTTTATTATCAGAATGAAAAAGAAATGAATGTATTACATGCCCAAATAATTTTATGCTTTCATTTATATTTCTCTGGGTACAAGAACATATGGCTTTAATTAAAATTCTGTTGGCATATAAAGGAATAGCTAGACTATGATGAGATGCAGGCATGTTTGCCAACTCTTAATAATTTGTAAATCTTTGTGAGCGACTACAAGATTATAATGTCAGTGACTACATCTAGAGGTAGATATCAAGAGAGAGAAACAAAGAAAGAGAAGGGGCTTAATGCAAGTAAATTGTCAGACCATGAAAGGAATAAAAGTAGGGTTCAAACCTTTGTTTCATCATCTAACAATTGATATCCAACTGTCCTTTGTCTAGGAACACAATAGAGATGAAGTGCTAGATTAGGAAAATTGAATACACATAGATTTACATTTTTTTTTTTTTTTGGTTCTTAGCCTCAGCCTTTAACGGCTGCACTATCCCCCAGCCCACATAGCTTTATTTTTAATGTGTTTAATTTGAAGTGGTTAATAGTATTCAAAATGTTGAAATATGATACTAGGCTGTAGACCTCTCATAAGACTTATTTCAAGGAACACGCAGAACAGAATGTATCCACAATCCTGAGAAAGCACTTATAGTCAGAGATTCAGAATGAACTAACTGCACTTTATGTTACCAAGATGTGAAATTATTTTTAGTCTGTTTTCTACGTATTTTTACTGGCATATACTGTGAATTGTTACATAAAATGTGTTTTATTATATCATTTTCATGTAAGGAGATAAAGTATTTCAATCATACTCTCCTCCTTTTAGAACCTTGTGAATTATTTCCACTCCCCTTGTTTCTCAACCTCTTCTTAAATAGTTGCCTTCTGCTCCTTTCTGTATGTATTTCTGTGGGGGTGTTCCACCTTATTTAGGGTTGCTTAGAGGAGCCTAGATGGTGGGAGGTACTTGCAGAAGCATTGGTCTATTTGCAATGTGTACACTACTGGAGAAATATCTCTCCTCCCAAAAACCAATAATCTACTTACAGATCATCTATCTGAGAGGAGTAAGTAACCCCCAATTCATGTCCAAATGTGGATATAACCAATGATTTGTTGGCCTTGTGTAATCAAGTGTTCTGTCATGCCTAAAGGAAATCATTACTCAATTCTTCATCCATTATTCTAGTTCATACATTCTTGTCACTCCTTCTTTTGCTATGTTTCCTTAGACTTGGAGGAGGGATATTTATGTTCCATTTATGATGAGGACTTTCCAATTACTTTAAGCACTTTGACTTGTTATGACTTATTGCATGTACCACTGTCCATTGCAAAGAAGGTGCTACAATCAAGTTGAGAGTAGCTCTAATATATGGGCATAAACATAATTATTTAGAAGGTAATTTGACATGCACATAATGTCTATTTAGGAAAATAAGAACAAAACTTTCCTCACTAGGGTCTATTCATGAGTGTCCCTGCCATAGGTTTTGACCAGATTTATAGTACCATCTGTGAATTACTTCTTTTGAGCAGGATTCAAATTAAATGAGAAAATAATTAGCTACTCCTATAACAGATATTACATTATTTTACCAATTGGCAAATCTTTCCCTGCCAATCCATAGTATTGCACAAAGGATCGATTTGAGTAAATCTATTGATGACAATTTTCTTGTCATCAATATATGGGTGGATGCATATCATCCTCACGAATTTGAGGGTGAGCTAGGATGGATGAAGTGGCCAGATCAGTTAATTTTCTTTGATGTCCTATGACAAGAGTATGTGATGTCTTCAGTAATGGAGCCATACCAACTATTTCTTTACAAACCAGCAGCAGGAGGACATTATTTGCAATGAAAGAAGTCACTGGCTATGAATGATATTGATTAGAACAGAGTCAAGAAAAATTAGGACTGGAAAATATTCGCCAGCTTTAAGCTCAAGGAATTCTTTTGTGAAATTAGCGAGTTTTAGGGTGAGGCAGACAAAAGCTATAATAAAGTGAAATAAAGAGGAAGAGAGGAGTTACAGTTTATAGATATTGATTATGAGCTACTTAATAAACATCTGTTAGAGTAAGAATAGCGAAATGATAGTTCAAAAGAACTTTAGTGGCTTCTGGTTTGTTTTGAAGAAAGACATAAGAAACAAGATATGTGATGAGGAAGGTCTCACAAACAGAATGCCCACATAATCAAAAAGTAGGTTTCATGCGTGTTTTTTTCCAATATTAGACTATATTTATTTATTTACAATCAATATTTAAAACTTTTCCTCCAAAACTCTCTGTGAAGTTGACATTCTAGAGCAGTGTAAAGGAAAAGGAAAGGAAGCAGCAGTGTCTAGTGAATGTCTTTGGTGCTACAGTTAGAAATGTATAAGATGAATAGTACAGGAATGGGAAAGCTATACAATTTGAGTGTGATTTTGTGTTTATTTACAGCTTATGTTACATATACTGATATTCAACTAATCAGAATTTTGTTACAGAGACACTCAAATTCTTTAAGGAGACTGAAAACCATCACTTTCATTTGCTCTCAGGAAGAGGAAACTACAGTGGATGAAAACTACTTCTTTATCATCACACTGTCACAGTTGAGGTTCCCTGGAATATAGTAACAAATAAAGGCCAGTGCAAAGCCTAATGTATATGTGGCTAATTTGAGAACTGACTGTAGAAGCAGGAATACATGAACCAAAAGAGGAAGAAAAGAGGGGAGGAAAAAAAAATCAACACACTAATAGAAAGAGCAAAGTTGGGACCAGGACTATGGAAAATAGTGTCTCAATTGAAGTGATACCTCCTGAGAAATGCACAGAGTGACTACAAGTATAATTCACCTTATTGAAAGAGGCAAAATAAGCATTGATTGTATTTTACAAGTCATCAGTTAAAGACTACACTTATGGATAATATTTTCAAATTCCAAGCATACAGAAAATTATTTTTATTTCCACACTATTGGAGAAAGTACCAGAAGGAAAGCAGAAAGAGAACAAATCAAATCAAGTTCTTGAGGTTAAACCTTCTAAAAGAAAGTAAGTCTGGTTTTTACAGAATCTGATAAAAATGGTAATGCATCTGAATTAAATGGAGATATAATTCGCTGTTGCCCACATTTGCTTTACATAAAATCTGTAGAGCAAGAACTTTGGGATTGAAATGTTCTCTATAATTTCTCTGTTGTACAGTATCTTGTTCTCTATAATTTGTTCAATGTTCTCTATAATTTCTCTGTTCTCTATAATGTTATCTACATATGTTCTCTATAATTTCTCTGTTGTACAGTATCACCTTGTAGCATTCTCTTTAAGATGATTTAACATAAAAATTAAGTTTGCTTCCCAAGTTAATCATATATAGTCACCCAAAACAACATGGGTGAATTTGATGAAATCTGAGCCTTGATTCCACCCTATAGTTATGTATAATACAACTGTCTTCTGGAGACTCATGGGTTAAAAAAAGGGGGGGGGGGGATACAAAAAAAAAAAAAAAAAAAAAAAACTTGCAATTCAAATCTTAAACTAACTATGGGAACAGATGTGTTTGTTTCCAACAGGACAAAACGTCACCAAACTTAACGGTGAGAAAGAAAAGATACAGGTTTGGCATTGAGTAGGATGTACCAAAAAGTGGCAACGGAAAAGCTGACCCGTCTGGAACATTCAGAAGGGAAGAAAAGCTCAGATTCCATAAACATCGAAACCCTCTCCGTGGATCCTACATGTAAACAACAGTTATAATGAGTCCAATGAAACTTACTTCTTAGGTGCCCACAAAGGTTCTGATATGGGAGATTTCTTGCCTTCCCCCCCATAGAACAAGGAGAAAATATGACGATGAGAGTGGCTCCCCAACTGTAATTGGAGACAACTCTTGTAGAGGTAATCTCTTATAAAACCGAGTAAAACTGCTTTTCTCTAATTGACTAATAGACATGGGAACTGTGGAAGGGGATTACTCTCTGTTCAGACCAATATAATACTAAAGTCCCAGGGCCTATGCACTCAGGCAAAATATATTTAATACAGGAGCTCTGACATCAGCAATGGATTTGTTTCTACCAGGTGGAGTGTGGCCAGGGGATTCCAAGGCCCACAAAGGGAAGGGCTCCTTGCCTCTAAGTTGGGGATCCTCAGGAGGAGAGGCAATAAGACCCCTGCGCCGAAGACTGACATTAACATGGGAGGGATGATTGAGACCACACATAGCAAGTGTACATGGGCCTCTGGAATGCCAGAGAGTGTTACTAAAGGCACTAAACCAAAAAGCAATGTGGGGTCTCTCTGAGTCAAGCAATACTCCAACCCGTAGCACCAGATAACAACTCAATAGCCTGGAATACTGTGCAGCAGAGGCAGCCGATGTCTGTATATCCCCCAACTAATTGGCTGTTGCTCTCCCCTTGGAGAATACCTGGCTGTGCCACCAAGCTACATCCTCTACAGGTTATGAGATTTATAGCACAGTAAGACCCTGTCATATTTAACAGGGGGGAAAATAGTAATTCATAGGATTAACATATCCAAACTATGTGTCTATGCTAAAGTAACCCTACCGTAACTATTAGTGATGTTATAAGTTCCTATATATCTAATTGCTTGTGTCTTATTAGTAGGATCGGAAGGTTATCCGTGGACAAACTGTCAGCCATGAAAGGAAACAGCCAGACATTGACCAGCAGTCAAGTCCAAGCCCGCAGAGTAGAGTGGACTGTTTTACCTCATCAATCACCTGTGCCATTTTCTAAGCCTAGGGAACAATCTGCTGGGAAGAGGGGGCGTGGTAGAATGTAAGGCTGCGATTGGGGGTGAATGGGAAACTACAGCAATGTAGTCTGGACACTCATTTGATCAACTTGATTGAACAAACAACCTGTCACCCCCCACTGGATGGTGGGGCTGTAGGTGTTTGGGCACAACAGCCTGCAGATAGGTTTTGCATGAAGGATGCTTGTACTCATGGATTATCACTTATAGCTAAAAATGAAAAAAAGAATCTGAGAGAAAGATGCAGGACAGTTATGGCAGAATGTATGATCTGGGATGGGGTGGGGGTGGGGGGGGGAGGGAAAGGGAAATAAGCCTGAACTGAATTGGAAAAAATGTATGAAATGCACAAAGCATCAATAAAAACTAATTTAAAAAAAAAAAAAAGAAAGTAAGTCTGAACTTATAAGTAATTTCTCCCTGAAGCTGCAGCTGATATCAGGTGTGGGCAGAGGCAAGAGGACATTGAAAATCAAAATCACTTATTTCAAAACTCTGCCTTCCAGGTCTCAGGGATTATTGTGGTAGAGGAGGTGATAAGGTTGCAATCATACACATAAAATAAAATAAAATAAAATAAAATAAAATAAAATAAAATAAAATAAAATAAAATAAAATAAAATAATCACATAAAAACTGAACAAAACAAAAACAGAAAACAAGTTCTATACAAGTAAAACAAGACCAAATCCCAGCACAGAAATGGAGAAATTGGTAAGAAAATCCAACATAACCTAATGATCTTTTGGCAGTTGATGGCTGCTGGAAGGGAGAAAGACAATATCTTACATGGACTGGAATCTTGGTGGGCCCAGTAGATGGACCAACGTTGAAAGACATTTGAGGACAGATCAGCTTCAGTTTCTTAGATGGCAATCATAATTCCAGGCTCATGGGAGGGGGGATCCCAATTTCAATAACTATCATATCTCCGTCACTATCTCCACCTGTGTTAAAGATAGATCATTCTGGATAATGTGTAGCAAATGGAAGCAACAATTATTGGCTTGAATTTCATGGTATGGGTACACTGATATTGGAGAAAACAACCTTTCACTTTTGCTCAAGGGCACAGATGGTTCATATGAATTTTCTCTTTTTTTTTTTTCATAGTAACTGTGGTCTTTATTACTTCCTCCCTATCTAGTGGAAATTTATAATCAGACACTTTCTTACCAGAGTCACATTTTGACAAAGAGCTGCTATAACTGGAATATTGGCTCTTCAGCTATTTTATTTCTTTTTTAAAATAATACTTATATTGATGTTTTGTTTATTTCAGATATCCTTTTTCAATTCAATTTAAGCAGATTTCCCTTTCCCTTTCCCCCAACCCACCCCAGGTCATGCATTCTGCCATATATGTCCTTCATCTTTCTCTCAGTCCTTATAATTTTTTTATGTGTGAAGGTCCATTATTTTGGGCAGAGTTTAACTATATCAGTCCTTTCTTTGACCCAGTCCCTATGTTGTGGTTCCCTCCCCATTGTATTGCTCCAAAATATGCCTATATAAACATCATGCATTTACCATACTTATGTCCTCCAGTAATAAACTGTATGTTAACTCCAATATATGATTAGGAGTTCACATTTTCCCCTTTAATTTTATATTACTCTAAAATATGAATATATGCTTTTTACTCATATAGACTAATTACCATATCTGAAAGTATATGGTAAGTTAACTTTAGATCGCATTAAGAGATTCACTGTATAACATCACAGTTGCTCTCAGATAGAAAGAGATATAACAGTAACATTGCTCAGCTTGTCTTTCAATTGGGGGATTTGGTACTAGCATCCACAAATGAGGGAAACCATTCCCCATTTGTTTCTTTGGGACTGTGTTACTTCACTTAGCATGATGGCTTCGAGTAAATCCATTTACCTGCAAAGTTCATGATGTCATCATTCTTTACCGCTGCATAGAACTCCATTGTGTAGATGTAGGACAATTTTGTTACCCACTCGTCAGTTGAGGGGCACCTGGGTTACTTCCAGGTTCTTGCTATTGTGAAGAGGGCTGCAGTAAACATAGATGTGCATGTATCTTTGCGGTAGGATGAGTCTTGTGGGTATATACCCAGGAGTGGTATGACTGGGTCAGGTGGTAGGCTCATTTTGAGTTTTTTTAAGTATTCTCCACCCTGCTTTCCACAGAGGTCGTACAAGTTTACTTACTTGCCAAGTTCTTCTCACCTGTATCTGTTGATTGAATGGCCTGGTTTTCTTCAGTGTTGGTCACCAGCGTGTTGATGGCAAGCTGATCATTGGTGTGCAGCTCAATGGCTGCCTACAGGTGATGCCTCCAGCAAGAGAGGCAAGAGAGCATGGCACGGTGGGGTGCTCACAGCCCCATTCTGGATGCATCTGCCACCTAGCCTCTGTGCACCAAGAGAGATATCCGAGGCCTCTAGCTTTTGACTCAATTGTTCTTAATAATTTTAAAATGTAATTTATTTATTTATTTATTTATTTATTTATTTATTTAATATGTATGAATGCCTTGTCTGCATGTGCATGAGTGCAGCCATGTACAATGCCAACAAAGGTCAGAAGAAGGCCTGGATTTATTAATGGTTTTTGCACACCATGTTAATGTTGGGACTAAAACCTGATTTCTCTGGAAGAGCAGTCAGTACTCTTAAGCACTGAGTTATCTCCAAAGCCCTTGTTCTTGATAAGTTGAAATGCTTCCATTTGTCCAATATTCAATATTTATATATATATTTATACATCTGAAACATATTGGGCCATACCATTGTGTGTTAGTACTTTGATGGTTGAAAGAGATCAGTTTTATAAGATACGTTCACAACTCTCATTGTGAAAATGTTTTATTAATTGCTCTGTTATTCTAAAGGCCCATTATGCTGTTTAAAATATTGACATCTTAATTAGCATTTATCAGTTATAGATATTAACTCAATGTGTTGTCTCAATTCAAGTTACACATACTGTAGTGTTAAAATCTAACCTGATTTTTTTTTCTTTTCCCTTCTTAATTTTCAATAATAGTGATTTTATTATAAGAATTAAATTTGGGGGGTTGGAGAGATTGCTCAGTGCTTAAGAGCACCGGTTTCTCTTGCAGAGGACCCAGGTTCAATTCTCTGTATTCACATGGAATTTAACAACCATTGTAACTCCATTCCATGGTAATCTAACACCCTCATGTGACTTCTGTGGGCATTACAGGCCATGGATTACACTTACACACATGCAGGTGACACGTTAATTCAAATAAAATAAAAATAAGAAATAAAATATTTTAACATGATTTTTTGTTTATTGTTTCAGCTTCCACATATGAGAGCAGAAAGATAATTCTTTCTTTGTGTAAATTATTTTTACTTAAATATAACCACTGTTAGCTCCATCTATTTTGTTGCAAAAGACAAGGTTCAATTCTCTGTGGCTTAAAATTATTCATTTGCATATTTGTATCATATTTTCTTTATCCATTTCTGAAGGATATCTAGGTTGTTTGAGCATCTTAGCCATTATGAACAATTTCAAAAATTACAATGGCTGTTATTATAAATAAGTAAAATTACAAATCCTGATGAAGATGTATAACAAAAGGGTCTTTCATAATGGTGGGAATTCATATTAGTGCGAATTTTATTGACAACTGCATGGAAACTATTCAAAAATATTGAAAGTATATATAGCACAGGCTCCACCTGTACATTTGCTGACACTGGGTTGGTAATTTAAAATTGATAATTTTTTGACATTTTATTTATTTATTTATTTATACATTTAATTGAATTTTTGCAATTGTGATACAATAGAATTTGATTGTATTTAGATATTATCCCTTATTTGCACCTACTCCCCTGCCTCCTACACAACTTAAAGTACTCTCTCATAGATATAATATGGCTTACAGAGTCTGATTCATTTCCGGAAATGTCCTTCTGTGTGGGTTTGTCCTGCAGGAATCCCATCCTTGTTAGACACTGTATTCTTCCCCTCCTAGCAGCCGTTAATAACAAAGTTCCTTAGGTTGGGTGGAGACTTCTCACTCACTCCTCCATATCTAGGCTTGGATTTTGTCTATGCACGCTGTCACAATTACTGTGAGTCCATATGAGTAACTGATTGGCTGTCTAGGTGATTCTATGTCCTTGTGGTCATCCACCTTCTCTGGCTCTTACAGTCATTCCTCCCCATCTTCTGTAATGATCCCTGAGCCTTGGAAAGCAAAGATTTGACATAGCGGTCCTACTCAAGGCTAAGTAATTTATGGTCTCTTGTTTTCTGTGCATTGGCTGATTTTGGATTTCTGTGTTAGTCACCACCATCTGGTTCATTAGGATACTTCTCAGGTAAGAGTAGAGTGATGCATATATCCTACATGGAGAGGTTGCAATGAAGATGTGTAACTTAGGGTTAAGTATTTAGTCTTTTTGGCATATGTCATCTGATATTTATTGAATGATGGTCCTTTAAATGTGTATCACGGGTGTGTGCTGCCTTCCACCTGATGTTCTTCCCCCCTGGACCAGGGCTCGCAGCTCTGCTGTACTGCAAGCCTCGGAACTGTCCCGTCTCCAGTCTACAAGCCAGCAGGTTGACAGTCCAAGCTTGGGCCCTAGCAAGAACGGTGAGGGAGGTAGAAGTAAGACCTGGAGAGAAAGAAACATGGCCTCAGAGAGACTGGAATTAATTCCATAAGGGGGAAACTCAGTTTAATGTTGTAACTCAGGGTTTTTTATATGGAACCTTGCAGGGGGTTAGGACACACAGAACTGAGAGTTAGGACAGGTGGGGCTCCAGGCCATATGCTACTGGAACATGACTGTGCTTTCCCCAAGGCATCAAACACAGGTGGCGCCAGGGCAGATACGACAAACAGGCAGGGTCTCAGCAGGATTCCAGGCTTGGAGGCTGCTTGCTGATTCTCTAAGTGCTTCTGCCAAAATAATACCTACAGATATATGTTCATCTTTAATCCAGATTGGCCTTGAGGGTATTTATTTGATTTACTAATTTAATTTCCTTTGGAAAAATACCCAGTGGTGGGATTATGGGGTAATGATTGTTCTTTTCTAAGATTTTATTTTCTATAAGAGACATACACATTTACAATTTAAACAATACACTGCCACTGTTCCTTTCTCTTCACATCCTCACCAACCCCTGTTATCTTTAATAGTTTAGATAGTAGTCAATCATTTTGGGGTGAAATCTTACCTCCTTAGTGTTTTGATATTATCAAATGTAATCTGCCAATTAGTATGATAGTAGATTATTAAGACAGCATCAAGAGAAGTTTCACAGTACCCTTTAGTTGAATTGTAGTATTTGTGTCACCACATCTTCCACTCAGCAAAAGGATATATATGATGTATGGAATATATATCCTATATATATATATATATATATATATATATATATATAAAACAAGGACAAGCAGTCTAAGGAAAAACATTTCTTGCTGGTGTTGAATGGATAAAACTGCAACATGGTTTGAATGTTTATTTTTCTGAAAAGACATTTCATATTAAATACCTCATTCTATAATTTCCAGCTACTGAAACAAGTCATGATATTTAAATCTTTCAAGAAGAGGTAAATTCCAAATCTATATCTTATGTTTCTCTTTTGAGAATATTCTTGAAATAATACATGGTTCTTCTGTACCTATATTTGACTCATTTTTCACACATTCACAATCTGGGATGAGAACCATACATTTGGTAGTTCTTGACCTATTATATTTGAGTTGTGTTGTTTCATTTTTACATTTTGCCTTTGCCTAGGAGAAACAACCATTTTAGATTGAGTCAATGACACTTGCTTTGGTAATTTGAATCCAAATAAGAGCTTAGTCTTATATTTGTCTCTAATCAACATAAAATGAACATTTTTTCAACATAATTTACTTCAAAATTCTTGTTTCCTCATATAACACTCTCATTCTTAAAGTCCGTGTCAACCGCCTTCCTAGAATATATCTACCACTACAGGATTTTGTTCAACAATTATTTCTAAATTGGTTGGAAATAAAATATTTAAGATATTTTCTCTCATGTTTATAACTTCTATGGCCTCAAATTATTGTGCTGAATTGATTTTGAATCATTAAAATTAATTTATTCTAAATAATTTTACACCTGCCAATCAAAATCACTAGAGATCAGAAAAGGCCCAATGTTACATGCTTCTTATCCCCAAACTCAAAATGTAGAGGCAGACAAAAATAAGATAGCTGGGAACAAACCTAACCAAAGATACCAAAGACCTCTACAAAAAATGTTTTAAACCACTGAAGAAGGAGATTGAAAATGACATCAAAAGATGGAAAGAACTCCCACGCACATGGCTTGGGAAAATTAATATAGTAAAAATATCCATTTTACCCAAATTGATATACAGATTCAAGGCAATCCCAATAAAAATCCCCATGAGATTCTTCACAGACTTGGAAAAAAAATCCTTAAATTCATATGGAAAAACAGGAGACCCCAAATAGCTGAAGCAACTTCGAGTGAAAAATTCAATACAAGGCGAATTACTCTACCAAACTTCAAACAATATTACAGGGCCATAGTCATAAACACAGCAATGTACTGGCACAAATGCAGACCAGTTGACCAATGGAACAAATTTGAAGATCCAAACTTGAGCTCATACAATTTCAGCCACCTCATTTTTGACAAAGAGGGGGAAAAACCCTCAATGGAGGAAGCCTAGTATCTTCAGCAAATGGTGCTGGCAAAATTGGATCGACATTGTAGAAGAACAAAATTAAACCCCTACCTCTCACCCTGTATACAAATAAACTCCAAGTGGATCAAAGATCTTAACGTGAAGCTTGAAACCCTGAAGGTGATAGAAGAAAAAGTTGGCAACAATCTATAAGACATAGGCATAAGAAAAGACTTTCTAAATCAGACAGCAGCTGTACAGGAAATAAGGTCAACAGTCAACAAATTAGACCTCATCAAACTCTAAAGCTTCTGTACAGTGAAAAAAACAATCAAGGAAGTGAAGAGAAAACCCACAGAGTGGGAAGAAATCTTCACCAGTGATACATGTGACAGAGGATTAATGTAAAGAATATATAAACTACTCAAAACACAAAGAAATAAGTAAACAAATGACCGATTCAAAAGATCGAGTAAAGAGATGAACACAGACTTCACCAGTGAGGAATTAAAGATGGCTGAGAAACATCTTAAAAAGTGTTCAACATCATTAATTATTAAATAAATGCAAATTACATCCACTCTCAGATACCATCTCATTCCAACAAGACTAGCTAAGATCAAGAAAACAAAATAAGACACCAAATGCTGGAGAGGTTGTAGGGAACAGGAAACACTCACCCACTGCTGGTGGGAATGTAAAGTTATACAACCATTATGGAAAGCAGTGTGGAGAACCCTTAAAAGACTCAAAATGAGCCTATGCCTGACCCATCCATACCACTCCTGGGTATGTACGTAAAAGACTCATCCTACAGCAGAGATACATGCACAACCATGTTTATTGCAGTTTTCTTCACAATACTGAAGAGCTGGAACCAACCCAAATGCCCCTTGACAGATGAGTGGATGACAAAAATGTAGTACATCTACATAATGGAGTAAAGAACTTTGCAGGTAAATGGATGGAGCTGGGAGCCATTAAGCTAACTGAAGTAACACAGTCCCAGAAAAACAAAGGGCAAATGGTTTCCATCATTTGTGGATGCTAACATTGAACCCCCCCCCCAGATGAAAAGCAAGCTGAACAACATTATTTTTATATTTCTGTTTATCAGAAAGCAACTATGTTGTTATAATGTAAATCTGTCAGTGGGCTCTAGAATCGACCCACCACTTATTTTCAGACTCTGTAATTACTGTATGTGGGTGGAGAGTATGTATACATATTAAAAAAAAAATTTAGACGGTTCTTATCCACCATGTAGGGGATGGAAATTGAACCCGGATCTTCTGCAAGAGCAATTGGTGCTCTTAACTGCCGAGCCATTTCTCCAGCCTTGTATTCATAGTTTAGAGTAATATAAAAATAATGGGGGCTGGAGAGATGGCCTAGCGGTTAAGAGCGCCGACCGCTCTTACAGAGAACCCAGGTTCGATCCCCAGCACCCACATGGCGGCCGAGAACCGTCTGAAAACTCCAATTCCAGGAGAACTCCAGTTCCAGGGGAATCCGACGCCCTCTTCTGACCTCCGCGGCATTGCACGACACGGGTGCACAAACCTGCATGCAGACAGTACATTGATACACATATGGAAATAAATAAAATTAAAAAAATTTAAAAACATTTTAAAAAAAATAATGGAGGACAATGTGAATCCCTAAGCATTAAAAAAAAAAAAAAAGACTGAAAGATGCACGGCAGTTATGGCAGAATACATGATCTAGGGTGGGTTGGGGGGACAGGAAAAGGGAATATGCGTAATTTAAATCTAAAAATCATATATGAGATACAACAAACATCAATAAAAGCATTAAAACAAACAAACAAATAAATAAATAAATAAATAAATAAATAAATAAATAAATAAATAAGAGAAAAATATAGAGGCAGAAGGATACTGCAGTTATGGCCAGCTTCAGCTATATAATGAGTTTGAGGCCTGTCTGGGCACCATGAGACTCTGACTCAAAGTAATAAAACAACAGTCAATCAAATATCATGAAAGTTCAGTAATTCTATAGTGAATATGTAGTTCTATATCTTTATATCATGGTAAGAAATCTGTAACCCAGAGTTAAAGTGAGTTGCACAGTCACATAGCTTGATTTTATCTGAGCCTTAATTATATTCAATACCTATATCCTGCACCACAGTGCTCTTTCTACCTTATCATAGTATATTTGCTTAAATATTTTTACTTTTACTTTATGCATATAAATGTCTTGCTTGCATATATGTAAGTTCACCACATGAGTGTGTTGCCTATGGTGACCAGAAACCAGTGTCAGATCCCCTGAACTGTTGTTACAGATGGTCATATGCAACCATGTGATGGTTTGGAAGTGATCTGGGGTCCTCCGCAAGAACAGTCTGTGCCCTTAAGTATACATTCAACTATCCAGCTCTAATAGTATATTTATTTTAGAACTAACATGTAACTTGTTTTATTTTAATTGCAAAATATTTTATAAGTTCTGATTGTTTTGACTATTAATTTGAATTTAGCAGTTCGGTGAAAAGAGAAATGAAACAACTTACTCCTATCATCTTCTCAACTAATTTCTACCTTCAATAAAGATACAATTCTACAGATGACAGAAATGACATTAAGCAAGTATTTAAATTTGAATTAATGGTATCACTTAGACTATATGACTGGATTGAATCTTGTAACTGATACAGTCATTCCAAGTAAAGACCAACAGCTCTACACTTATAGGCATGTTGTATTATAAACACATTTTGAGACTATGTGAATGATGCTGGACAGTTCATTAGATCCATTGTTTAAAAGCAAAACCGACAAAATCCAAAAAAAGTAAAGAGTAAAATCAGGAAGTTATGCACAAATTAACCTTTGTAGTAAAATAATATAGTTGATAACTTGTGTGTCCATTTTTATTCAATGAATTTGTGTATTCACATTTTTTTCAAATGTTAGAATAGATTTTAAAATGATTTATGAACAAAAAATACCATATATTTATAGTGATAATTGGAGGTATTCAATAACAAAACAAAAAAATGGTCTCTTGTTATGAGACATAGAAACCTTTGTTTTTCTTTTAAATATAAATAACCGAACACAAATGTGAAAATGGCTTTGCCTCCATTGGCACTAAAGAGAACATTTTGCACCTAAACTATGAATGTGCTAAAAAGAACATGTTTAAGAAAACTAAAGTATTATCTAGAAGCTGGGACTCACTACACTGGGTGCTTTTCAAAAGTATATGCAGTCATGAGAGTCAATCAAAGACTGATAATATATAACATTAATCAGAAAAAGTAAAGACTCTCAAGCAAATGAATACAAGTACAAAAGCAAAGTTTACACTCAATGAGCTTATAAATAAAAGACAAAGCCTATAGTCCCAGCACTTGGGAGGTATCTTTGTGGGGTCAAGGCCACCCTCATCTATATAGTGAGTTCCAGTACAGCTGGGGCTTCAGGGAGACCCTGTCTCAAAAAAATAAATAAATAAATAAATAAATAAATAAATAAATAAGTAAATACCAAATAGAGGACATGTAATCAGAGATTAGTAAAATTGGGGGAATAGATGGAAGAAAAATAATCTTAATATGAACAAAATACATTGTATGAAGTTTTTGAGTCAATAAAATATTTTAAAGCAGATTAATTTTTCATTATATACACACTTATTTGAGAAATATAAGTATGTAGATATATTATAACTTGAAACTTGCTTTTAAATAATTAGGAAGTAATTTTATGATAAGGCAGTAAGTATATATTTATGCACCATTAATGACTAAAAGCCAGTGCCCTGATTTTATTCATTTAATTGAGGAACAGCTCTGTATATTTAAAAACAAATTTGAGAACATTTTCTGGAAAAGTCAATGTTCAGAGCTCCTGTCTATTATGTAGGCAAGTCATCAGAGAGAATAATTCAAGTGGAAGGGAAGCTAAATTATTGAGATAATAACTTCCATTTCCCTACACATTTTCAATGTGTAAGCAGAATATTTTGCATTCTCTATTGAAATCCTTTCTTGGCTATTTGTTGACATTACTGATGGATTCTGGCTTCTCTTTATGGTCATTACTCAAATCAGAGATCATGGACTTTAAAGCAAAATGAACACAGAAAAAAAGAAAAATGAACACAAGCTTACAAACTAAAATAAAATGTCTGTGGGAGATAAATTATGTTCTAAAACTACTTTAGTGCTTTCACTCAAGATACTGAAAATGTGGAGAAAATGTAAATGTTCAAGGTTTACCAATCTCTCTTGTTTTATGTGGTACAGGATGACATATTCTTAATCAATTACCATATATATATATAAGGGGTAATTGATTACCATACATATAAGGTAATATTTATATATAATATATAATATATATAAAATATACTTAATCAATTTATATATATATTATAATATATTATCAATATAATACATATATATATACTTAATCAATTACCAGTATATATATATATATATAATCTATACATATTGATGATTATATATACCTATACTGGTAATTAGTTGGTGACTAATGAATAGTGGTGCTTTGGATGACTACTTAGCTACCCCATACTGAGTAGATCACAGTTGAATTCTTTGGAAATTTTTAATGTATATAATAGTTTGAAAACACGCATTTTACTTAAAGACTCTTCTGAGACTATTATATATCATAACTACTAATAGAAAAATAACTACTTTCACTAAAATCCTTGATCAGAGCAGTATGTTTCTGATACTTTCAGACAGAACAATTGGGGATATGAGAATTTCAAGATCTGTACAAAATGATATCTGGAAGAAAACTTATTGGAGTGAGACATTTACATAGAACACATGTCAAAAATAGCTACTTGGATACAGACATCCTACTTTCTGTTAGGTCAATAAGAGAGAATTTTCTTCTTTGTTGTTTTTTTAAACCTTTCTTCATAAAAATAAATGCTAAAACTTGTGAATTTTCTCACACATATTCTGACATAGCTGTTAATCTTAAACTAACAGAATTATCTGATTGAGATAGAGTCATCAATTACTCATGTTTGTTTATTTTATACTGAGCTTTTGTAATTTCATAGAACATTTTTTAAAACACTCATTTTTTATAATTTTATTTATTTAATTTTATGTGTATGAATGTACTGTCTGCATGTAGGTCTGTGCACCCGTATTGTGCAATGCCGTGGAGGTGAGAAGAGGGTGTCAGATTCCCCTGGAACTGGAGTTAAAGACGGTTCTCAGCCGCCATGTGGGTGCTGGGGATCGAACCCTGGTCCTCTGCAATAGCAGTCGGTGCTGTTAACTGCTAGGCCATCTCTCCAGCCCCAGAACAGTTTTTAATCATGCTTAGATCACCTCCCAATATATGGCCCCCCAACCCGACACCAGACTTCATGTATTCCACCATACATGGTAAGTCCTATCCAGTCAAGTATTTGTACCTTAGTGTCCTTGAGTGCAAACTCATCCACTGGAGTCTATTCAGCACATCTAGAGATCATAACTAACCCTCACCCGGCAGCAATCAGTTTCTAATACTTCTCAGTCTAGAGTCTACCTACCACCCTTCTCTCCTATCCTCTGTCACCTTGTGTAATTGAATAGAAATTGGTCCTGTGCTTCATGTCACCATTACACTAGTTCAAATGTGCAAGCTCGCAGTGCTCTGACAACCTCACTGCCCTGTGTTAATGAACCAGCCCTGGCTCTTACAATCTTTCCCACTCCTCTTGTGCAATGGTCTCTGAGCCAAGGGTGGGTATGGTTCAACATGAGTCTATCCAGGGAGAGAAACTCTGCAGTCTCTTATTCTTTAAAACTTGACCAGTTGTGGCCTTCTGTATGCATCACATTCTGCTGTATACAGAAAGTTCATTGGTGAGGGTTGAGGGATGCATTACTTTTCTCTCTACTTCTCATTCTGCTATGTTCCATGAGCCTTACATATGGAGATTCAATGGTAGGTCTTTCTCTTAGGACTGGGTATCTCTCACACATATGTTGTCTCTGTCTGATCAGCTGTGGAACTCTGCTGTAGACACCATCTCTTGCAAAAATAAGCTTCCTTGATTAATGGTGTATGGCATGTTTGTCTGTAAAATAAGGATCCATGTTTAGGTTATACAAGACATTAACATTTGTCTAGACATATGCAAAGCTATGGGTTTCACTAGGATCTATGTCATCTCCAGTCATGGTTGAGTATACAGTGCTACCCATGAATTCACTACCATTGAGAGGGTTTTAAGTCCAATTAGGTAGCTGTTGATCACCCCACAGATAACGATAACACTACCGCACCAAAAGGGGTAGCTTAATGTGATGGTTGTTACAGTTATTAACCTTTAAAGCTGGGTTGGACTTTTGATTAATCGTCTCCTTCAGCAGTTGGCACATTACCATCATGCTTATGAGAGCTAAACATAAGGTAGTAGGCTTCCAAGTTAGTTCCTGCTCCATTGCTCCAAGTCCTATGACCAAAATGAGTCCTGTCTTGAGCAGTAGGGTCTTTTCTATTAGTTCTGGGACATAACCAATTTCTTCCACAATAGCCTGTGTTATTTTGGGAGTCTCCTAGACAATTCTCATCAGCCACTCAAAGGAAGGTATGCCATTCTGTTCCCTACTAAAGATTTCCCAGGTAAATATATGCATTGATGTTAAGACACTGTATGTACATTTCCTATGGAGCTACCTAAGCATTGCATTTACATATGGATTCCTTAGCCCTCAAGATTCATTCATCTCTACTATTTTTCCTGCCATCTTTCCCTCTCATAAGTCTCAGACCCCTCATTATCCCTACCCTCCTCCCAATAACACCCACCTCCTAGCATTCTCGCTCTCTTGACTTCCTTCCCTCCCTCTACACACCATGGTGTGTCCTTCCTTCATATTCTCCCAGCCAAACTTTCCAAATTTTCTCACCTTCCCCTGGTATATCTGTTCCCTACTATTCCCCTCTTTCAGTTTCTTTCTTTCCCTTTATCTCCATGTATCCTTTCTATTTTCCTGGATCCCGGTATTACATTGGGTATACATTCACATATAAGGGATTGGTGTTACAATATGCAAATGAGGGAGAACATACACTATTTGCTTTTCAATATTTGTGGTACTTTGCTAAGTATAACACTCTCTAGTTCCATCTATTTATCTGGTAATTTCATCTTTTCTTACTGCTGAGTAGTAGTCTATTGTGTAGATGCACCAAATTTTCATTATCCATTCGTCAGTTGTGGGACATTTAGGTTGTTTCAATTTCTTAGCTATTGTGAAGAGCACAGCAGCAAACATGGATGTATAGGTATCTCTACAGTATGATGAGTCCTTTGAGATTATGCCAAGGTGTGGTGTAACTGGATCATCTAGTAGATTCTTTTGTAAATTTTGAGTGTTCTCCACACTGCTTTCTATAGTGGTTGCATGAGTTTGCATTCCCAACAGGATTGAATGAGCATTCCCATTTCACCATATCCTTGGCAGCATTTGGAGTCATTTGCTCTCTTTATATTAGGGAGTTTGACTGGGGTAAGATGGAATCTTAAAATGGTTTTCATCTGCATTTCTATAATTATTAAGGATGTTGACCAATTTTATGGTGTTTCTTAGCCATTTTTATTTCTTCATTTGAGAAGTCGTTGCTCAGATTTATAGCCCATATTTTTATGAGGTCATTTTTTGCTTGTTACTTTTTCTAAATTTTTGTTTATTCTTGGTGTTAATCTTCTTTTTTTCTCCTTAATTTTTTGAGCATTTGTACATTTCATACAGCATTTCTTAATCAAATTTAAACCTGTGCCCCCATCTCTACCCCCCTCACCAGGGTTCATGCATTCTGACATACATGTTAGTATTCTATTGGATGTGTGGCTGGAAAAGTTTTCTCCCACTCAGTGGATATCATCTTTATTTGTTATTGCCTTTCCTGAGTCTTGAGTTGTACTATTAAGTCATTTACACGTGCTCTTTCTAATTTTTTAATGCAGCCATTAATAACTATACATTTCCCTCTTAGGACAGCTTTTAAGGTATCACACCGGTTTTCTTCTGTTGTGTTCTCTTTTTCATTTAGTTCCAAGAATACTTTTCTTTATTCATTTCTTCTTTGACCCATTCATAATTCAGGAGTGTTTTGTTTCATCTCCATGAGTTCATGTAGTTACTAGAGCTTTTTTTTTTTTTTTTTGCAGTTGATAGTAAGTTTTATTGAAATGTGGTCTGATATAATGCATGGGTATATTTATTTTTATATATATTTTTGTATTTGTTGAGATTTGTTTTGTGTCCCAGAATGTGGGCAATTTTAGAACAATCTTGCATGGGCGGCTGAGTAGAAAGGTAAACTTTGATGCTTGAGTAGAATATTCTGTAGATATCTTCTAGGTCCATTTCCATCCTTTCACCCTAAGGTAGTGTCTATCCCTGAAGGTGACATAAATTTCTTGAAGACAGCAAAAAAGATTTTTTTCCTTGATCCATTCTACTAGGTAGGCTGTGTCCTTTGACATGGGAATTAAGGTCATTGAAATTTAGTATTATTAGTTAAAGATGTGTGTTATATGTTGCCATTTTAATTTCTTTGTGATTGTGGCCCTATTTTGTGTTTATGTTATTTTATATTTCATTGTTTTCTTTCTGTATCCTTTTGAGTATATTCATTTCTTCTTTTTTTCTTTTCTTTTACTTTTTTGGCCCTTTGTTTTCGAGTATTCTCTGTAAGGCTGTTTGATAGAGATGAATTCTTTCAATATATTCCTGTCATGAAAAAAATTCCATCTCCCTTCAGTTATGATAAAAAGTTTGGCTGGATAAATTATTTGGGGTTGGCTTCCACGACCATTTAGAAATGAGAATATTTTGGTCCAGGCTCCACTGGCTTTCACAGTTTGTATTGAAAGGTCAACTGCAATTCTTATATCCTTTATATTTGACCTGTCTTTATTCTTTATCAGCTTCAACAACCTCTATTTGTTCTGTACATTTAATCTTTTTACTATGATATGCCAAGGGCAATTTCTTTTCTGGTCATGTATAATTGGTGTTCTATGTGTTTCTTGAATCTCTAGAGGTAAGAATTTCTTTAATTTAGAGTTTTCTTCCGTAATTCTGTTGAAGAATTGTGCGATGACATTGGTCTGAGATTCTTCTTCCTGTATGCTCATAATTAATTCTTAGATTTGATCTTTTCCTATTGCCACACATTCGCTGAGTATTCCATTCCTTTTTGTTTCATTAAGTTTTACATAATTTTTGCTTGTGGAGTCTAGATCCTTAGCTTTGTCATCATACAATATTGATATTCTGTTTTCTGCTTCATTTATTCTGTTTAAGAGGCATTGTACAGTTGTTTTCAATAGGCTTGTTGAATTTTTCATTCCCATGGCAATTTCTGTTTGGTTTGGGTTTTCTTCACTAATTCTACCTCTTTTATGAATTCAGTTTTCAAGTAACGAATTTTCTTTGATATTTCATTAAGCCACCTATTTGTATATTCTTGGGCTTTCTTCACAAGTTTATGCCTTTTGTCTTTGAGTTCTTTGAACTGTTTGTGTTTTCTTTGAGTTCTTTGATCATGTTTAGGATTATTCTTTTAAATTCTGTGTCCTGAGGTTTCTCAGGGTGATTATTGCTGTAGTGCAATTCTATAGAATTAGTGGGTTTTATTGGAGAAATAGTCTCTTAGTTTTTCATACATATGCACAAATGGCAGCACAAAAGCATGTGTATATGTATTTGTATTATGCATATGTATTCTCTTTTTTGGCTATCTGTCCCATAGTGGGTTATAATCTGATTGTTTTAATTTTTTTCTGTTTATATTGTTCGTGCTTCTTACATTTTTGTTCAAGTATTGACATTCAATTGGTGAGTTTTGAGTGTTTCACATTCTTTCAGAGTAGTAGATTTGTCTGTGTAGATGGTGGACAGTGTAGCAAGTAGGAATGTGAGGTTAGTAGGGGGCCTGGTCTGTTCCAGAAAAATCAGGAGCCAGTGGAATCTATGATAGGTTATTTAGCTAGTCTGCTTTAGGAAGCTAGTTCAGAAATATGAGGCAGAGGAATTAGATCCTGTCTGGGTCCAAGGCTGGCAGAGCACAGGGTAGAGATGGGCAGTAATGGAATAGTGGTCACGTGTGTGTGGGGGGGTTGATTTATTAGAGTCCTGACTGGGCAGGTCTGTCTGGCTGGTCAAGAGCAAAGGAAGTCTGGAGGTAGGTGGATCACCTGAGGAGGGATTTAGCTATCTATACTAGAGTGTTAAGCTGGTCTGGTTTAGGAAGTTAGTCTAGACATCTGAGGCAGAAGAATTGGAGTCCACCTGGGACCAAGGGTAGAAGGGGACCAATTGCTCAAATTCTTATGCAATTATTATTGAAGAAAATTATGTACCCTTCCAAAAAATTCATGAACCTGAGACAAGGAATTAATAATGTTTTAATATTATATAACTATTGATGATATATTTGAGAATTTGTAGAATTTGTTACTGGTCCAAGGTATGCAAACATTTTCTCATGGAGTGATAGGAACTGAAAATGACCAGCTCCTTTAAAGGCAAAACAAAACAAAATTGTGATATTTTTCTGTTTGCAAATTCGTGTGAAATTTTCAGGCACAATAGCTTATTTATAGCTATCAAAGTAATATTACTATATGTAGAACTGGGAAGACACAGTAAATTAATTTTCAATAATTTGGTAGAGTATGCATTCATCAATACACTGTTGTTTAATGTTTCAGCTACCAAATGGTAAGTAAAGCCCTGTTTCACTTACTTCTTCATATTACCTGAAAGATCATAATTAGGAAATAGGAAAACTCTAGAGAATTGGAGGTGGAAGTGGAACTAGAAATGGATTCTCTTAAGAGGTTATGTTTAAATTAAATATTACACAAAATTAATTTTATGAATCGCACTACTTAAAACCATACTTAAGGCGTATAAAATTTAGTTATTATTACTACTACAACTATTATTATTATTATTACTATTATTATTGTTATGTGTGTGGATGGGCTTGTGGAAGGGCTTGTGCACCACAGTGCTTTATTTATTTATTTATTTATTTATTTTTTGTCTTTTCCACACAAGGACTTCCTGTAGTCCCAGCTGTCCTGGAAATCACTTTGTAGATAAAGCTGGCCTTGAACTCACAGAGATCCACCTGCCTCTGCCTCTTGAGTGCTGGTATTAAAGGTGTGTGCCACCACGCCTGGCCATAGTGCTTTTGTGGAGGATAGAGGACAACTCTGTGGAAATGATTCTCTCTTTTTACCTCCACATGGGTTCTGGAGAACGAACTCAGTTCTTCAGCCTTGCATTGCAAGTGCCTTTACTGATGATCTATCTCTGTAACCATGATACTTCAGGTTTTGATTGAGGACAGGAGAGCAACTGATTCTGGAGGAGTAGTCAAGTACCAGGACATTGAGGAATTGATATGTATGGTATGGAGCATATACATTGCATATATTTTAAAAGGAGGGATATTAGAACTTGGATATTATTGACTGTATATCATATAATCCACAGATGTGATAGAGACAGGTATGGAAATAGAGAGAGGTACAAGGCAAAATTCAAGGAACTCATATGTTTCTCACAGAGATGGTTTAATTTTTAGGCAAAAAAAGTTCACTTTCTTTTTTTTAATATTTTTATTGAAGTATTGTGCATTTCATACAACGTTTCTCAATCCAGTTTAGAGTCACTCCTCCTTACATGCCCCCCTACGTATTAACATTTCTAATAAGCTTCCACGACAACACAATTTAAAAACCATGGGGCACACACATATCCAAATCTCACTCAGGGATATCATCTTATCAGTTCGTGAAAGGTAAAGCGTTAGATATACTAGCACTGTTTATCACACAACAGCTGCCAGGGAAGCCTTCAGTATGTGTTACTATCTTATGTTATTCATACTTCATGCGTTAATATACATTATCTGATCAATTTCTGGAGGATGGAGACCATGGCTGCCAATATGTCATAGGTGAAGAGATGAGAACACAGAAGCCTTGAGCAGTCTTCTCTACTGTTAGAAAACTATAGAAGACAGAATCTTAGGAAAGTGAAGGTTAAAGAAATTTTTTTGTAAAGAAATTTTTTAAAAAGTTCATGAATGGGGATGGAGAGATGGCCTAGCGGTTAAGAGCACCAACTGCTCTTGCAGAGGACCCGGGTTTGATCCCCAGCACCCACATGGCTGCTAAGAACCGTCTGTAACTCCAATTCCAGGAGAACTCCAGTTCCAGGGGAATCCGAGACCCTCTTCTGACCTCCGCGGCATTGCACAACACAGGTACACAAACCTACATGCAGACAGTACACTCATACACATACAAAAAAAAAAAAAGTTCATGAGCATCATATATGAGCACAGTCCTTGGAACATTTCCTTCCTTCCCAGTTCCCACATTCCCTCTCTCCCTCTAAATTTCCTGTCCTCTTCTATTATGCTTGTTACATAGACATGCATACATTTTAGACATGCATGTATATTTAATACACTGAGTCCATCAATGCTACTCCTGTGTACCTGGGTTTACATCTGACCACTTGAAGTTAGGTAACCTCTTTCAGGGAGCTAGAGCCTGGAGAAAAGTGATTCTCACTCGGCTTCCATTGATTGCCTGCAGCTCTTCATCTTGAGGGAGACTCCTTGAAATCCCCCCATCCACATTGGTATATCGGTTGTTTCAGTTATTCTATTCACACTTGCAAGATCTATGCAGATCTTGTTAGACTTCCATACTGCAGCAACATCATGGGTGCAGCTCCCCTGTCATGTCTAGAAACCATCAACTAGCAGCAGGTAGCTTGTCCTGGTGCTTACATTCTATCTGCTCCTGCTTCCTTGGTGTTCTCTGACCCTTAGTTATAGAAGTTGCATTGTAGATGTGTCACTTAGGGCTGGGCACCTCACAAACACTTATTCTCTACATTTGATTGGTTGCGGAACTCTGTAATAGTTATCATCTGTTGCAAAAAGAAATGTCTTTGCCTTCTTGGCCTTAAGTCCAATTAGACAGCAGTTGACTACCCTCGGATAAAAGTGCCACTATTGCACGATTGGAGATTATTTTCTGGGCCAGTCATTGTTGTGGTTCCTAGGGTTTACAGCTGGGAAGGACCATTGATTGTTTTTCTTGCCTTGGCAGCTTGCATATATTATCTACTGACACTATGAGAATTAGTCTTTATGGAAGAGGATTTTTTTTAATTTTCATTTTTTATTGAAGCTTTGTGTATTTCATACATCATTTTCCAATTCAGTTCAGGCATATTTCCCTTTCCCTTCCCCCCACCCCACTCCACCCCATCCCAGATCATGCATTCTACCAGAACTGTCTTGCATATTTCTCTCAGTTTTTTTTTCATTTTTTAACAATAAGTAATAATTTACGAGTACAAGCATCCTTAATGTAAAACCAATTTGTAAGCAGTTGTGCCCAAACCCACACAGCTCATGGGTCACAACATCCAGCAGGGGGGACTTGTATGTTCAATCAAGTTGATCAAATGAGTGTCTAGACTATATTGCTGTAGTTTCACCATTTACCCCAGTCGCAGTCCTTACATTCTACCACGCCCCCTCTTCCACAGATTGTTCCCTAGGCTTAGAAAAGAGGCACAGTTTGATGAGAAGCAAAACAGTCTACTTTCCCTGGAGCTGTTGTCTTGGTCTCTGGTCAATTCTGGCTGTTTCCTTTCATGGGCTGACACTTTGTCCAGGAATAACCTTTCGATCCTACTAATATATAGGTATTTAAACAGTACAAATTGTTATGGTAGGTTACTTTGGTATAGACACAGATGTTAATTCATGAATTACATTTTTTTTCTGTTAAATATGACAGGGTCTTGCTGTCGCTTATAACATATCCTAAGCATTAGAGGATGTAGGCTTGTGGCATCAGCCATGGGTTATTCCTCCAAGGAGAGAGCTAATAACCAATTAGATTTGGGATATATTGGCATATGGCTGCCACTGTGGCACAGTATTTCCAGGCAGGTGAGGTGTAGCTGGTGCTGACGGAGGAGTCTTGCTTGACTCAAGGAGACCTATATTTGCTTTATTGGTTTAGTGGCCTTTGGTAACACTCTCTGGTATTCCAGAGACCACCTGTACACTTGCAAGTGTGGTCTCAATACATCTTTCCCATGTTTACATCAGGTCTTCAATAGCAGGGCTTTATCGCCTCTCTTCTTGCAGATATCCCAGTTTAGAGGCAAGGAGCCTTTACCTTTTGTGCGGGACTTGGATCCCCTGGCTAAAATCTCCTTGATAGAATAATCCATTGCTTTTGTCAGAGTTCCTGTGTTAATATATTTTGCTTAAGTGCATAGCTTAAGGAGACCTTAGTATTATATTTGGTTCTGAATAGAAAATAATCCTTTTCACAGTTCCTATAACTATTAGTCAATTAAAGAAGGCAGTTTTACTGGTTTTATAAAAGATTACCTCTATAACAGTTGGCTCCAATTTACAGTTGGAGAACGACCTCATGATCATCATATTTGTCCTTGTTCTATGGGGGGAGAGGTAAGAAGTCTCTTGTATTAAAACCTTTGCAGCTCCTAGAAGGTAAGTTTCATTAGGACATATTATAAATAGTTGCTACTAGTAGGATCCACAGAAGAGTTTGATGTTTGAAGCAATTTGAGGCTTTTCTTCCTTTCAATGTTCAGATGGGCCAACCTTTCTGCTGGCACTTTCTGGTACAAGCTACTCAATGCAAAGCTGTATTTTTTCTTTCTCAGCCATTAAGTTGGTGACATTTTGACCTGTTGGAACATACAAATCTTTTCCCATAGTTAGTTTTAAGATTTGACTTGCAAGGTTTTTGACAAAAAGGTTTCATATCTATCTGTATCACCCTTTTTTTTTATTTTAGGTTTTTGTTTTTTGACCCATGAGTCTCCAGAAGGCAGTTGTATTATACATACCTATATGGTGGAATCAAGGCCCAGATTTCATCAAATTCACCAATGCTGTTTTGGGTCACTGTATGTGATTAACTTGAGAACAAACTTAATTTTTAAGTTAAATCGTCCTATAGGTGAAAGAGAATGCTACAAGGTGATACTGTACAACAGAGAAATTATAGAGAATATTTGTATATGCCAATCCCAAAATTATTGTTATACACATTTTAAGTAAGAAAATGTGGACAACAGCAATTTTTATCTCCAATTAACTCAGATGCATTACCGTTTTTATCAGAGCCTTTAAACCAATGTTGTTTAATATACACATATTTACTTTTACTAAGTCCTAAAACACCATGTAACCTGTAGACAGAGTCTGGGCAAAACTGGATACTTGTTGAACTCACATCAATTAAATATGCGTTAATCGAATATACACCCGTGTCCCTCTCCCATCCCTCCCACCCTTCCCGTTTCACCATTTCAGTCAGTTTTCTGATGCAGATTTCTGTTGTTGTTCTTTTAATATGCATCCCTCTCTGCAAGAAATATTTATAACTGGGTTATTGGCACTAGCATCCACATATGAAGGATACCATTTGTAGTTTGTTTCTCTGGGACTGTGTTACTTCACTTAACATAATGTCTTCTAGCCCCATCCATTTACCTGCAAAGTTCATGATGTTGTCCCTCTTACCGCTGCATAGAACTCCATTATGTACCTATACCACACTTTATCCACTCGTCAGTTGAGGGGCACCTGGGCTGGTTCCATCTTTTTGCTATTGTGAACAGAGCTGCACTAAATATAGCTGTGCGTGTATCTCTGTAGTAAGATGAGTCTTATGGGTATATACCCAGGAATGTTATGGCTGGGTCAAATGGCAAGCTCATTTTGAGTCTTCTAAGGGTTCTCCACACTGCTTTCCATAGTGGCTGTACAAGTTTACATTCCCATCAGCAATGGATGAGTGTTCCCTTTTCCCCACAACCTCTCCAGCACTTGGTATCATTTGTTTTCTTGATCCTAGCCAGTCTTATTGGAGTAAGATGATATCTTAAAGTGGTTTTAATTTGCATTTCCTTAATTATTAGCGATGTTGATCACTTCTTAAGATGTTTCTCAGCCATCTCTAATTCCTCCTCTGTGAAGTCTCTATTCAGTTCTTTACTCCATCTTTTGAGTGATTCATTTGTTTTGTTTCTTCTTTGTTTTTTTTTTTTTTGTTTGTTTGTTTTTTTTTTGTTTTTGTCTTTTCGAGACAGGGTCTCCCTGTAGCCAAGAGCTGTCCTGGAACTCACTCTGTATACCAGGCTGGCCTTGAACTCACAAAGATCCTCCTGCCTCTGCCCCCTAAGTGCTAGGATTAAAGGCATGTGCCACCACACCCGGCTTTCTTCTTTGTTTTTTGAGTAGCTTGTATACTCTGAAAATTAATGCTTTGTCAGATGTATCTGGTGTCAAGGTTTCCTCCCATTCCGTGGGTTTTCCCTTCACATCCTTTATTGTTTCCTTTGTTTTACAGAAGCTTTTGAGTTTAATGAGGTCCCATTTGTCAATTGTTGATCTCAATTCTTGTGCAGCTGCTGTCTGATTTAGGAAGTATTTTCCTATGCCTATATCTTGTAGTCTGCTGCCAAGTTTCTCTTCTATCACCTCCAGAGTTTTGGATTTCACGTTGAGGTCTTTGATCCATCTGGAATTAACTTTTGTACAGGGCGATAGGCAGGGGATTAATTTCATTCTTCTACAGGTGGTGATCCAGTTTTGCCAACACCACTTGCCTAAGATGCTGTCTTTCCTCCAATGTGTTTTCTTGGGCCCCTTGTCAAATATGAGGTGGCTGAAATTGTATGTGCTCAAGTTTGGATCTTCACTTTTATTCCATTGGTCAACTGGTCTGTTTTTGTGTCAGCACCAAGCTGTTTTTATGACTATAGCCCTGTAGTATAGTTTGATGTCTGGTAGAGCAAAACCCCCTGTATTGCTATTTTCACCCAGGCTTGCTTTGCCTATTTGGGGTCTTTCATTTTTCCAAATGAAATTGAGGATTTTTTTTCCAAGCTTGTGAAGAAACTCTTGGGGATTTTCATTGGTATTGCGTTAAATCTGTACACGAGTTTGGGTAAGATGGACATTTTTACTACATTTATTTTCCCAATCCATGAGCATGGGAGTTTTGTCTATCTTCTGATGTCCTCCTGAATTTCCTTTTTCAGGGGTTTAAAATTTTTGTTGTAGAGATCCTTCGTGTCTTTGGTTTGGTTTGTTCCTAGGTATTTTATTGTTTTTGAGGCTATTGTGAGTGGGAAGGTCTCCTTGTAGTCCTTCTTCAGTTGCTTGTTTTTTGTTTAGAGAAATGCTACTGATTTTTCTAGATTTATTTTGTATCCTGCCACTTTACTGAAGCTCTTAGTCGTTTCTAGGAGTTTTCTGGTGGAGTTCTTAACATCCCTTTAGTAGACAATCATATCATCTGCAAAAAGGGATAGCTTGACTTCCTCTTTTCCAATTAGAACTCCTTTAATTTCCTTTTCTTGACTTATTGCCCTAGCAAGTGTTTCAAGCACTATATTGAAGAGAAGTCATGACAGGGGGCAGCCTTGCCGAGTTCCTACCTTTAAGGGGAATGCTTCTTGTTTCCTCATTTAGGATGATATTGGCTGTGGGTTTCCTGTATATGGCTTTGATTACATTGAGGAATGATCCCTCCAGCCTGATTCCCTCTAGGACTTTAAACATGAAGTGATGCTGGATTTTGTCAAAGGCTTTCCCCGCATCAATGGAGATGATGGTGTGGTTTTTTTCTTTTAGTCCATTTATATGTTTGATGATATTTATTGATTTTCATTTGTTGAACCATCCCTGCATCTCTGGTATGAATCCGACTTGGTCATGATGGATGATCTTCTTGATGTGGGTCTGTATGCAATTTGCCAGTATCCCATTTAAAATTTTGGCATCTTTGTTCATTAGGGAGCTGGGTCTATAGTTCTCCTTTTTGGTTGTATCTTTACCTGATTTTGGTAGTAGCGTGATGCTGGCTTCATATAGGATTCTGGGGGAGCTCCCTCCGTTTGTATCCTTCTAAATAACTTGGGTAGTAATGGTTGTAAGTCTTTTTGAAATATTTTGTAGAATTCTGCCATGAAACCTTCTGGCCCTGGGCATTTATTGGTTGGGAGGCTACTTATTACCTTTTCAATTTCTTCATGTATTTTTGGTCTATTTAGGCTGTCGATCTCTTCTAGGTTGAGCCTCGGTGATTCCCAGGATTTCAGATATTCATCCATTTCTTCTAGTTTATCAAATTTATTAGAGTATAGGTTTTTGAAGCATTCCCTTATGATTTTCTGGATCTTTACATTGTCTGTTGTGATATTTCCCCTTTCATCACAGATTCTATTGATTTGGAGTTGTTCCTTCTTTCTTTTGGTTAACTGGGCTAGAGGTCTGTCTATCTTGTTTATTCTCTCAAAGAACCAACTTTTGGATTCATTAATTTTTTTTGTATGTTTTTTTTTGTTTCTATTTCATTGATCTCTGCTCTGAATTTTGTTATTTCTTCTTGTCTGCTGCGTTTAGGTTCATTTGTTGTTGTCTCTCAAGTATTTTTAGCTGCAGTGTTAGATCATTCACTTGTGCTCTTTCTGTTTTTTTTTTTTTTTTAATGTAGGCACTTATAGCTATAAACTTCCCGCTTAGGACTACTTTTAAAGTAATCCACAGGTTTTGCTGTGTTGTAATTAAGCATTGTCATTCAGTTGCAGGAATGGTTTTTATTTCTTTCCTTATGTTCTTCCTTGACACATTCATTATTCAGAAGAGTGTTGGTTTAGTCTCCATGTTTCTTGAAGGTTGTAGAGTTAATCCTGGTGTTGATGTTGAGTTTAATTGCACTGTGGTCTGATAGAATGCATGAGATTATTTTATCTTTCTGCATAATTTGTTTGAGTTTTTTTCCCTGTGGTCCCAGTAATTTGTTCTATTTTGGAGAATTTTTCCATGAGGTGCTGAGTTAGAAAGTTTATTTCTGGTGTTTGGTGAGAATAGTTGATAAGATGTCTGGTGAGGTCCATTTGGTGTATTTGTAATCATTTTAGTGTACAGATGCTCTCTGTTTTATCTTTTCCTGTTGACTCTGTTAAAGGTACTTAATGCGGTATTGAGTTTCCCCTACTATTAGTGTGCTGGGGTTAAATCTGTGCTGCAAGAACCATCACCGTCAAGCACACTAGCTACACCTCACCTGCCTGAAATACTGTTGTACAGTGGCAGCCATGTGCCTGTATATCCCAATCTAATTGGCTATTGGCTCTCTCCTTGGAGGAATAAACCCATAGCTGATCACAAGCTTAATCCTCTACAGGTTAGGAGATGTTATGAAACCACAGTAGGCCCTGTCATATTTAACAGGGGGGAAAAATGTAACTCCTAGATTAACATATCATCCAAACATCTGTGTTATTCAAAGTAACCTACCTAACTATTAGTCGCTTAAATTACTATATATCAAATGCTTGTGTCTTCATAGTAGGATTGAAGGTTTTCCTGGAAAACTGTCAGCCACTGAAAGGAAACAATCCAGAATGCGACCAGAGTCCAAGTCAACAAGCTCCAGAGAGAGTGGACTGTTTTACTTCTAATCCACCTGTGCCCCTTTTCTAAGCCTAGGGAAACCATCTGCGGAGATTGTAAAGAATTTTCTTATAAAGTTTGGTGCACCGTGTTTGGTTGTATATATTCACAATTGTGAGATCTTCATCGTCAATTGTTCCTTTAATAAAGATGTAATGGCCCTCTTTGTCTCTTTTGATTTCTTTTGCTTTGAAGTCTATTTTGTCTGATATTAGAATAGCCACACCCGCTTTCTTTTTGGTACCATTTGCTTGGAATACTTTCTTCCATCCCTTCACCTTAAGTTGGTGCCTATCCTTGAAATTGAGATGGGTTTCTTGTAGACAGCATATAGATGGGTTTTGTTTCCTAATCCATTCTCCCAGTCTATGCCTTTTGATTGGGGAGTTTAGCCCATTAATATTTAAGGCTATAATTGAAAGATGGATGATGTTTCCTTTCACTTTTTTATCCATTTGGACTCTTAGCTTCTGATTTTACTCCTATGGTTTTGTTTTTATTAGTTTCTCTTCCTAGGTGTTTGAGGAATGTTGCTCCTCTCTTCTGCCCTTTGAATTGCTTCAAGTATTTTATGTAGAGTTGGTTTTCCAGACATGTATTCTGTCATCTTGTTTATGTCATGGAAGATTTTTCTCTCTTCTTCCACTATAATCGACATTTTTGCTGGGTAAACTATTCTGGGTTGGCATCCATAGTCCTTTAACATTGGGAATGCTTTGCTCCATGCTCGTCTTGCTTTCATGGGTTGCGCTGAGAATTCAGTTGTAATTCTGATGGGTTTCCCTTTGTGTGTGACTTGTTTTTCTTTTGTAGCCTTCAGGATTTTGTCTTTGTTTAAACGTTCACTTTCTTATAAGGCAATACTCTGGTAAAGGCATGTGCCTGTTTGGATTTCTTTTTGTGACTTTCTAACATGCATATATTACTGGTATATGTACAACTAAGTTGTATGCTTCATAAGTTAATTCTGAAAGATTAGAATTTTGTCAACTTACCAATGTCTCTGCAAAATAGTTTGGTGATATTGATAAGTAAACCCATGTATTTTGGTGAATGTTTCTATATATACTTTGAATTTGATTTTTTTTTGTATTTTGAAGTTTTTATTTAGTTTTTCTCATTTCATACAATAGATCTTAATCAAATTTAGAACCCCTGTTCATCTCCCTAGTCCTTGCACCAGTTTTCAGTCATTCTGTCATATATGTTAAGTCATATCTGGTCAAAAATTTGTATCCAAATTACTCTTTATGCAATTTCATTCCCTGGAATCTAGTCAGCATATGTAGAGTCACTTCCTTAACGATGATCTGCTATCAGTCATCCCACAGTAGTCATTTGCAAATAGTTCTTTGGCTAGTTTTGGGGCCTCCTGTCCATTTTCTCCATTCAGTTCTATTTTTGTTTTTTCACTGAGTTGGATTGGTCTTATGCATGAAACTGATATTTTAGTGACTCTGACATTTTAGTGAATGTATGTCTCCTGGTTTTCACCTTGGAGAGGAAAGGGTTTATTTTGTCCCAAAGGTTACATTCATCCTTGACTTAAGTAAGGGCAGGAATTAGTAGCAGAAAACCAGGAGATACTCTGCTTATTGCCTTGGTCCTTCTGGATCATGCTCAGCTAGCCTTCTTACCCAAATCTGGAGTCTTTGACCAGGGGTATCGCTGCCCACAGTGGGATGAATCATCCATCTCACATTAGTCATCAATCAAGACCGTTTCGTACAGACATGCCCTTAGACTAATCTGATGAAGGAAATTTCTCAATTTTTCCTCATCCCAGGTAACTTATTTGTATCCTGTTGATAATAAAAATCAACCAGTATAATTTAATCTTTTTTTTTTTACTTTATTTATTTATGTGTATGAATGTACTGTTTGCATGTAGGTCTGTGCATCTGTGTCGTGCAACACTGCGGAGGTCAGAAGAGGGTGTTGGATTCCTCTGGAACTGTAGTTCTCCTGGATTTGGAGTTACGGACGGTTCACAGCTGCCATGTGGGTGCTGGGGATCGAACCCGGGTCCTCTGCAAGAGCAGTTGGCGCTCTTAACCGCTAGGCAATCTCTCCAGCCCATTTTTTATAATTCAATCTTTATCAACTTGACATATAAACACACCACTGTTAGACCACCACCTCTCTTCATGTTAATATCATAATATAAAACATAGCTCAACTTTAAAAATTAAAATAAAACATACTCAAATTTAAAAATTAAAATACTTTAAAAGTCTAAGTTCTCTAAAAATACATTCCCTTAATTTGTGCTCTTATAAAATAAAAGTAAACTCTTACTCCTAGAGGAAAGAACCAAGACATAGTTACAATCACATCACAACAAAAACAAAATCCAACTGTGTAAAAAGCTTACTCTCTGACATCTGGAACTCACTCATGATCTTCTGGACTCAACGTATTTAGGCAATGACACTACTCTGGCTCTGCCATCCGTAGCATACAGAGCTTATTACATAGAGTTCAACTGGCTCTACTTCTCACCTGTTACTTGTTTTGGTGGTCAAGATTCTAGCATCATCAATATTCAAGGGTCTTCTCTTCAACTGAAGCTGTGTCTGCCTTTGGCAATATCCTCTTCTGACTTCTCTGACCCTGCCACATGTTGCCACACCTCTGCCTGCATCCATGACATCCCAAACTGTGATCCAAAATAAACCCTTATTCTTAAATTGGTTTTGTCAGGAATTTTGTCACAGCAACAGGAAAAGTAAATAATACAGGTGAAGAAAATGACAAGCTAATCATTATGAAGTTGATCACTGGATCCAGAATATTTTGAATCCAAATCTCTGCTCTAAAACACTTGTATTACCACTAAAACATGATCCAATTATGAACAGCTCCAGAGACATTGTTGAACAAGTTTAAACATTTATTCTTAGAATTTTTCTAAGCACAGTAACCTGCAAACCAATTCAGATTACAGGTAATTCTGAATGATTACAGGTAATTCTCAAAGAAATTCAAACAGTCTCATTTCGTGAATACACTTTTAATTTACATAAGATAATTGAGGCTCAGAGCTAAAAAAGATGTATCTAAAGTTATTCCCAAGGAACTAGTATTTGAAATAGGCATCGAATACCTCAGCAATCTTGATTTAAGAGCTTTATGGTATTTAATCATGGTGTCCACTAACATTTATTTTCCAGCAAGGACAAGATATCAGAAATCTGGAATGTTTTGCTTCCATCTCACAATTGATCTGCTAGGGGGCAAGGTCCATGGTATTGAGAACTCAGGCATTTCCTCAGTATTTTCCCATGATGCATTTCATCACACAACTTAGATTCCTTGAGGGTTATTGGGAATTTCAGAGAAAGATCATTAAAAAATTTAATTTGGTTACTCATAACAAAGATAAAATGTGTCTAGTGTTAAAGATAAAAAAATGATGCTAACTCAACAGAGAATAGAAATAGAGAAAGAAGTGGCTGGAGAGATGCCTCATTGGTTAAGAACACCAACTGCTTTTGCAGAGGACCTGGGTTTGATTCCCAACACCCACATGGCGGTTAAGAACCGTATTTAACTCCAGTTCCAGGGGAATCCGATGGCCTTGTCTCACCTCTGTGGCATTGCACAACATGGGTGCACAAACCTACATGAAGACAGTGCATTCATACACATAAAAAAATAAATAAAATTTAAAAAACTAAAAAATATATTAAAAAATGAAATAGAGAATGTTGTACAGAGGACAATGCTAGTGAACAGGAAGAAATACAATGAAAATAGAATTAAAATTATACAACAAATATATAGTATTTCAGAATAGGAAAAGGCTCCACAAATTTGCTCATCAATGTCTTTGACCACAAGCTTAGTTACATTTGCACTCAAATATCTCACATCAGCAGGGAGGCTGAGGCTTCTTCTATACTTGGTGAAACTCTCCATTTTACTTCCTTTATTAGTAGATTTGCATCCCCATGGTTGTACCTTTTCCCATTTAGCAGCTCTCTAGCTTGCTAGATCACTATTTGGGGGTCCTGAAGTGTAGCAAGGACACTTGAAGGCAAGCTAAGTGCCTATTGTCTCCTGCAGTTGACTGCAGCAGAGTGTGTATACTCTCCATCTCAGAGATGAGAGCTGGCTTTGGATAAGGAGTTTCAGCTCTGAAGGACCACTCAAATTGTTTCTTTTTTTTAATTAAAATTTTCATTGTGTGTTTTATGTATTTTATACATCATTTTTAATTTCTGTTCAGGCATATTCCCCTATCCCTTCCCCGCACCCCACCCCAATCCATCCCAGGTCATGTACTCTATCATAACTGTCCTGCATCTTTCTCTCAGACTTTTTTTATGCTTAAGAATTCACATTTTCCTCCGTTAATTTCATGTTATTCTAAAATATAGATACATACTCTCCACCCATATATAGTAATTACAGAGTCTGAAAATAATTGGTGGGTGGATTCTAGAGCCCATTGAGGGATTCACATTATGACAACATAGTTGCTTACAGATAAACCAGAAATATAACCATACTGTCATTCAGCTTGCCTTTCATCTAGGGGATTTGGTGTTAGCATCCACAAATCCAGGAAACCATTCTCTGAATTCTTGTTTATTTTTTCCCTCTTTTTCTTTCTGGAGTTTGTCAATCTGTTTCATTAGTTCTTTCTGAAGTTTTTCATTTTTTTTTTACATAAATTTATTTATTTATTTTTAACAAATCTAGACCCATGTTCCCGCTCATTCCCCCACCCCACCAGAGCTCGTGCATTCTGCCAAACATGCTTTCCATCTCTTAGTCTTTCTCAATATTTTCCATGGGGAAGTTGACTGTTTTGAGCAGAAGTTCACTGTTTCAGGTCAGTTCTCGTTGATGCAGTTAGTTTTGCTTGGTTGGGTTTTACCAAAAGCATGTATGCCCGCAACTGCCTCTGCTATCAAAAGCTCAGGGGGCCTACACAAGAAATACTTACAACTGGGTAATGGCATCAGCATCCACAGATGAAGGATTACCATCATGTTTTGTTTTTTGGGACTGTGTTACGTCACTCAGGCAGAATGTCCCTTCTAGCTCCACCATTTTCCTTGCAAAACTCCGTGGATGTCGTCCCTACGTTCGTTAAACTACTGCTGCAATAGATTGCCATAGTGTGTAGATGTACCCTCCTTGTCTGCTAACCACTCGCAGTTGAGGGGCACTTAGGTTTGTTACCAGCTCCTTGCATTGTGACGAGAGCTGCAATAAACATGGCCGTGCATGGTATCTCTGTGGTGGGCAATAAGTTCTTGAGGGTACATGCCCAGGAGTGGTAGGGCTGGGTCCGGTGGCAATTTCATTCCAAGTCTTCCAAGGGTTCTCCCACACTGCGTTTCCATAGTTGGCTTACAAGTTACATTCCCACCAGCAGTGGATGGGGAGTGTTTCCCTTTCCCCACAACCTCTCCAGCACTTTGGGTATCATTTGTTTTCTTGAATCCTAAGCCAGTCTATTGGAGTAAGATGATATCTAAAGTGGTTTTCATTTGCATTTCCTTAATGATTAGGGATGTTGAGCAGTTCTTGAGGTGTTTCTCAGACATCTCTAAATCATCGCTGTGTGAAAGTCTCTGTTCAGTTTCTTGCTCTATCTTTTGAGCGGTGTTCAGTTTTTTTTTTCTTTTTTCTTTGTTTTTTTGAGTAGTATTATTCTATAATTCTTTTTTTTTTCTCAGCATGTTATCCTGCAGTGAAGGTTTCCTCCCATTCTGTGGGATTTTTTATCTTTTTTTTTTGATTGTTTCTTTGTTTGATGTACGTAAGCTTTTGAGTTTGATGAGGTCACATTTGTCAAATTGTCCCGACTTAATCTTGATCAGCTGCTGTCCTGATTTTTAGGAATATCTTTTCCTACGCCTAGTTCTTGTATCTGCGGCCAACTTTTTCTTCTATCACCTTCAGAAGTTTGTGGGTTTCACTTGAGGTCTTTAATCCATCTGGAGTATCTTTTGTACAGGGTGAGAGGTAGGGGTTTTAATGATGAACATTTTTTAAGATGTTTCTCAGCCATATTCAATTCCTCACTGGTGAAAACTGTTAGTTTTACTCCCATATTTTGAGTTAGATCATTTGTTTGTCTTTTCTTCTTCTTGTTTTGAGTAGGTTTAATATTCTTGACATAATGCTGCGGTGTCATGATGTGTCACTGGTAAAGATTTCTTCCCACTCTTGGGGTTTCTCTTCACCTCCTGATTGTTTCTTTTGATGTACAAAGGCTTTTTGAGTTTTAATGAGTTTTAATTGTCAAACATGACTTACTTTCTGTGCAGGTGCTGTTCGCGGTTTAGAAAGTCTCCTCCTACACCTATGTATTTAGTTTGTCAACTTTTTCTTTTATCACCTTCAGGTTTCAGGCTTCATGTTGAAATATTTGATCCACTTGGATTTATTTTTACTGGTGAGAGGTAGGGGTTTAATTTTTTCTTCTATAAATGGGACCAGTTTTGGCCAACATCATTTGCTGAAGATGCTATCTTTCCTCCATTGAGCTTTTTGGCCCCTTTGTGCAAATAAGGTGACTAAATTACTATGACTCAAGTTTGGATCTTCAATTTTGTTCCATTGGATCGATGGTTATTTTTTTTTTTTATTTTTTTTTTTTTTTTTTTTGCCAGTACCAGTGCTGTTTTTATGACAGTAGCCCTGTAATATAGCTTTGCGAAATCCTGATACTGTAATTACCCCCACGTGTGACTGCATTGTTTTGACTTCAGGTGCTTTAAGCATCAGGGTCTTATGTTTTTCCATATGAATTTAGTGAAGGATTTTTTTCTAAGCTGGTGAAAATCTGTTCATGGGTGTAAAGAAACTTCAAAAAATTTAAAAAAGGACTTGAATATTTCCATGCATTCTATTAGACCACAGTGAATAAAAGTTTAGAAATTTATTAACAACCAGGGTAAGATCTCTATTTATAATATAAAAAACACATGGAGACTAAACAACACAATCACTGAGCAGATGAATGGGTCAGAGAAGAAATAAAGAATAAATAAAAATCGGCATTTCCTTGGAGAACTAACGAAAAAGATGACAATTACAACCACAATAAAAACCCGTCGTGGGATACATATTAAGAGTCAAGATTCCTAAGAGGGAAATTTATAGCCCTAGAAGTACCGCACATTAAAAAAAAGAAAAGACAGAAAGAGAACAAGTAAACGACTACACAGTGCAGCTAAAAAAAAAAACCACTTGAAAGACAACAACAAATGAATCCTAAAACCAAAAGACAGGAAGAAATAACAAAAATCAGAGCAGAAATCAATGAAATAGAAGCCATAAGAAAACAATACAAAAATTCAATGAATCCAAAAGCTGGTTCTTTGAAAGATAAACAAAATAGGACAGAGCCTCTAGCCCAGTTAACCAAAGGAAAGAAGAGAACTCAAGCAATAGGTATTTGATTGGATGAAAGGGGAAATCATCACAACAGATAAAGAAAAGATTCAATCATAGAATACCTCAAAAACCTATACTCTACTTAAAAATTTGGAAAATACCAGAGAAATGGAAATTAAATTATCGAAATCTGGGATTCTCCAAAGCTTAACCAAGAAGAGATTGACAGCTTAAACAGACCCATAACACTTGAGGAAATTGAAGATGTAATAAAAAGCCTCCCAACTAAAAAAAAGCCCAGGCCCAGATGGCTTCACAGCAGAATTATATAAAACATTTAAAGAGGTCTTACAATCATTACTACTCAAACTTTTCAGAATGATACAGACAGAAGAAAATATCCCAAATTCCTTCTACAAAGTCGAAATCACCCTAATACCAAAATCAGGCAAAGACACAAACAAGAAAGAAAACTATAGACCCATATCATTGATGAACACAGATGGCAAAAATTCTCAACAAAATACTTGCAAATCGCATACAGACCCACACCTCAAAGATCATCCATCATGACCAGGTTGGATTCATACCAGAGATATAGTGATGTTTCAACATACATAATTCAATAAATATCATAAAACACATAAATGGACTTAAAGACAAAAACCACACAATCTTCTCAATTGATGCAGAAAAAGATTTTGACAAAATCCAGCATCCTTTCATGCTTAAAGTCTTAGAGGTAATTGGACAGGAGGGATCATTCCTCAATGTAATCAAAGCCATATACAAGAAACACACAGCCAACATCATCCTAAATGGAGAAAAGTTGGAAACATTCCCCTTAAAGGCAGGAACACCAAGGCTGTGCACTATCGCCACTCCTCTTCAGTATAGTGCTTGAAATGCTTGCTAGGGCAATAAGGCAAGAAAGTGAAATTAAAGGAGTACTAATTGGAAGTTTACCTAAGGGATGCTAAATACTCCACCAGAAAACTCTTAGAAATGATCAAAAGTTTCAGTAAAGTGGTGGGATACAAATTAAACCTAGAAAAATCAGTAGCCTTCATTTACACCAACAATAAGCAACTGGAGAAGGAATATAAGGAGACCTTTCCAATCACAATAGCCTCAAAAAATACCTAGGGATAAACCTAGCCAAAGACAGCAAAGACCTCTACAACAAAAATTTTAAAACCCTGAAGAAGGAGATTGAAAATGACTTCAAAAGATGGAAAGACCTCCCATGCTCATGTATTGGAAAAATTAATATAGTAAAAAATGTCCATTCTACCCAAATTAATATACAGATTCAATGCAATCCCAATCAAATTATTTCTAAAACACGATGTGCTAAAAGAAATAAGGATGCTAGATATTTTTACGGTAACATTTTACAATCCATTTCTTCATGTCTTACATACACTTCTTCTTTTATGCTGCTTAGAAAGGAAAAGAAATGAAATCTTTTTTCTTTGGTATCTCATTGTGTTAGTAAAACTTAATTGCTAATGGAAAGGAAATTAAGGAAATCCTACATTAGTCTTAAGAACTTTTGACTTAACATTTTATTCTGTATAATTTAGGTAGACAAACAGAGCAAGCAGATTTTAATTAAAGGAAAACTACGAGATTCCAAACACAGACAATGATTTTAAAGGGTGCTTCATTATACTTCAGCTTAACTCATTTTGTTTCTAAAACTACAATACTGTTACTTGAATTATCTACCATCACTAAGAGAGCTCTGGATGTCCAGTTTGTGGTTTTCAGTTGCAATGTTAGACATTGCCTATTTTCTACATTTTGTTTAGAGTGACTGCTGATATGTGTGTGTTTAATATAATTAATATATCACATATTAATATTTTAATGTATGTGCTCATATTTTCTGACAAGTCTTGTAGGAAAGATCTGGAAGTCAGATCTTTAAATCATTTCTTTGGCTCACTCTCTTCACATTTTATTTTCAAATTGCTTTATACAATGAGAAGAATTCTATTTTTTTCCCAACATACATTACTCAGGTTGGTGCAAATTTTTTTTCCAGAAATAAGTTGCTTGAAATAAGTTCTTTATATACTGAGTTCTTTATTTCTTCTGTTCCAGGTTTAGTGGTTGGCTTCATGGTTTAGATTGCAGTGCATATGTTACTGAATACTTATCCTTCCTCCTCAGCCTCATAAAATTGAGGTTTAGGTTCTGTTAAGGTTCTGCTCTTAAGATTGTGGCTGTTGCAACTTGCACTGTAGTAAAATTTTTGTTACCTAGTTCAAGAGCCATTAATTGAACTGCTGTTCAGCTCTTTATTCCATATTTTGAGCAGGTCATTTGTTTACTTACTTCTTTGTTTTTGAGTAGTTTATATTCTGGATGTTAATGTTCTGTCAGATGTATCATTGGTGAAGGTTTATTTCCACTATATGGGTTTTCTCTTCATTTCCTTGATTGTTTCTTTTGCTGTACAGAAGCTTTTGGGTTTGACGAAATCCCATATGTTGACTGTTGACCTTATTCCCTGAGCAGCTGCTGTTTGATTTAGAAATACTTTTCCTACACCTATGTTTTCTAGGTTGTTGCTAAATGTTTCTTCTATCACCTGCAGGGTTTCAGAATTCAGGTTGAGACTTTGGATTCACTTGGAGTTGATTTGTGTACAGGGTGAGAGATAGGGTTTTAATTTATTTTTCTTCTACAAATGGTGATCCAGTTTGCCAGCACCATTTGCTGAAGACGCTATCCTTCTTCCAGGGAGGGTTTTTGTTTTTTGCCCCTTTGTCAAATATGGGGTGGCTGAAATTGTATGAGCTCAAGTTTGGATCTTCAATTTTGTAACATTTTGTCAACTGGTCTGTTTTTCTGCCAGCACAAGGCTCTCCTTACGACTGTAGTCCTGTAATATAGCTTGACGTCTGGTAAAACAATACTGAGGATTGCTTTAGCTATTCTGGGTCTTTTGATTTTCCATATTAATTTAAGAATTTTTTTCCAAATCTGTGAAGAAATTCATGGGGATTTTGTTTGGGAATGCATTAACTCTATATATCAATTTGGGTATAATGGACATTTTTACTATATTAATTTTTCTAATCCATGAGCATGGGAGGTCTTTCCATTTTTGATGTCATCTCCAGTCCCCTATTCTGGGGTTTAAAAATTTTTGTGTTGTAGAGACCTTTGTTGTCTTTGGTTAGGTTTGTTTCTGGGTTTTTTTGTTTGTTTGTTTTTTTTGTTGTTTGTTTTTTTTTTTTTGAGGCTATTGAAGTTTGTTGTTGGTGAAAAGAAAGGCTGTTGATTTTTCTATGTTGATGTTGTATCCCTCCATTTTACTGAAACTCTTCATTGTTTCTAGGAGTTTTCTGGTGGAGATTTTAGTATCCCTTAGGTAAACTATCATATCATATTATCTGCAAAAAGGGATAGTCTGACTTCTTCTTTTCCGATTAGTACTCCTTTAATTTCCTTCTCTTGTCTTATTGCCTTAGCAAACATTTCAAGCACTGTGTTGAAGAGGAGTGACAATAAGTGGCAGCCTTGCAGGATTCCCACCTTTAAGGGGAATGATTCCAACTTTTTGCAATTTAGTATGATGTTGGCAGTGGGTTTGCTATATATGGCTTTGATCATGTTGAGGAATGTTCCCTTCAGTCCAATTCCCTCTAGGACTTTCAAAATGAAGGCATACTGGACTTTGTCAAAGGCTTTTTCTGCATCAATTGAGATGATCCTGTGTTTTTTGTCCTGTCCATTCATGTGTTTTATTTTTTTATTATTTATTTATTTATTTTTAAATTTTTATTTACTTTTGTATGTGTATGAATGTACTGTCTGCATGTAGGTTTGTGCACCCGTGTCATGCAATGCCGCAGAGGTCAGAATAGGGTGTCAGATTCCCCTGGAACTGGAGTTCTCCTGGAATTGGAGTTTCAGATGGTTCTCAGCCGCCATGTGGGTGCTGTGGATCGAACCCGCGTCCTCTGCAAGAGTGGTCGGTGCTCTTAACCACTAGCTTATCTCTCCAACCCCCCATTCATGTGTTTTATGATATTTATTGATTTATGCATGTTGAACCATCCTGCATCTCTGGTATGAATCCAACTTGATCATGATGGATGATTTTTTTGATGTGGGTCTGTGTGTGATTTGCAAGTATTTTGTTGATACAAACAGAGGGAAATCTCCCAAATTTTTTCCTTCTATGAAACCAGAATCACTTCCTTCTATGAAGACAGACTCACTCTAATACCCAAACCAGGCAAAGATACAACCAAAAAGGAAAACTATAGACCCATGTCGTTAATGAACATAGATGCAAAAATTCTCAACTAAGTGAAAAGTGCAATACAGGGGGGATTGCTTTACCAGACTTCAAGCTATATTACAGGGCTATAGTCATAAAGACAGCCTGGTACTGGCACAAAATCAGACCTGTTGACCTATGCAACAAAATTGAAGATCCAATAAACTTCAGCCACCTTATATTTGACAAGGGGGTAAAAACAACCTCAATTGAGGAAGGATAGCATCTTCAGCAAATGGCGCTGGCAAAACTGGATAACCATTTGTAGAAGAACAAACTTAAACCCCTATCTCTTGCCCTGTACACAAACCAACTCCAAGTGGATCAAAGATTGCAACCTGAAACCTGAAAGCCTAAAGGTGATAGAAGAAAAATTTGGCAACAACCTAGAAGACATAGGAGCAGGAAATGACTTTCTAAATCAGAGAGCAGCTGCCTAGGAAATAAAGTCAACAGTTGACAAATGGGACATCATCATACTCAAAAGCTTCTGTACAGTGAAAGAAACAATCAAGAAATTGAAGAGGAAATGCACAGAGTGGGAGGAAATTCCACCAGTGATATATCTGACAGAGCATTAACATCCAGAATATATAGACTACTCAGAAAACAAAGAAGTAAGAAAACAAATGACATACTCAAAAGATGGTATAAAGAGCTGAACAGACAATTCACCAGTGAGGAAGTAAAGATGGCTGAGAAACGTCTTAAAAAGTGTTCAACATAATTAATAATTAAGTAAATGCAAATTAAAACCACCCTCAGATATTATCTCACTCCCATAAGAATGGCTAAGATCAAGAAAACAACAGACACTAAAGGCTTGAGAGGTTGTGTGGAAAGGGAAACACTCATCTACTGCTGGTGGTATTGTAAACTGTTACAACCACTGTGAAAATCAGTGTGGAGAACCCATAAAAAACTCAAAATGAGCCTGCCACCTGACCCAGTTATACCACTCCTGGGTATATACCCACAACATTCATCGTACTGCAAAGATACATGCACATTGTTGTTTATTGCAGCACTCTTCACAATAGTGTAGAGCTGGAACCAATCCAAATGCCCCTCAACAAATGAGTGGATAACAAAAATGTGGTACATTTAAACAATGGAATTCTATTCAGTGGTAAAGAAAGATGACATCATGAACTTTACAGGTAAATGATTGGAACTGGAAACCATTATGCTAAGTGAAGTAACACAGTCCCAGAAAAACAAATGGCGAATGGTTTCCCTCATTTGTGGATGGTAACACCAAATCTCCAGTTGGAAAGCAACCTGAACAACATTATTGTTATACTTCTTTTTTTCTGAAAGCAACTGTGTTGTTATAGTGTGAGTCTCTCAATTGGCTCAAGAATCGATCTACCAATTATTTTTAGAATCGGTAATTACTGTATATCAGTGGAAGTTATGTATTTATATTTTAGAGTAATATAAAATTACTCTAAAGTCATGAACAGGGTTGAGGTAGGGGGCAGGGAGAGGAGAATGTTTCTAAATTGGACTGAAAAATAATGTATGAAATACACAGATCATCAATAAAAGTATTTTTTTAAAGAAACTACCTAAACTACTAACAAATTATCTCTAGAATTAAATTGACTTCATAAATATTCAATTCAATTCAATTAAAGCAGGAGAGGACAATACTTGCCAAATATTTTATATTAGATAAGGCAGAATTATTATGGCAATAGGTTAAAATTGCTAGAACTTAAAAATATAGACTATAGGTCATTTCAAAGAGGGCTTGTTGGGCCATAAAACCAAAAGCTCTTAACTCTGTGACCTGACATTGAGGCTCCCCACAGAATGCCAGATGCACTTCATAGTGATAATTCTATGTTTTTCTGAAGAGATACAGGTTTGCCAATATAAAAATGGAAACTTAAAATCAGGGACAATAAGAAACAGACACATTCACAAACATATTTAAACTAAACAACTCAGCTTTGGATACTATTTGTGTTTAACAAGAAATCAACAGAGAATTTAAAGAAATATTCTCAGACAAAACAAATTCAACAACAATATAAATGCAAAATGTGACAAAATGTGACATGCAGCTAAATCAAGGAAAGTTTATAGGAATAAACATAAATCAATTTAAATAATTAAAATAATTATCTATTTTTAATATTAGAGCTGAATTTGATATAAAGGAGTGTATATTAAAAATACCAAGTACTGAAGAGGGAGGTTAATAAAATAAAGATACATTATTTTAATTTCTACAGTATAAATGAAATTTTACATTATTAGTAAATAATGGACTGTGAAACCGTATAGTAAGTTAATCCTTGAGCAATCAATAAAAAATAGCAAACCAGGGACAGCCTATAGAGAAAATAAAAATCTTGGGGGTGGAGAGATGGCTCAGCAGTTAAGAGTGCCGACTGCTCTTGCAGAGGACTGGGATTCGATTCCCAGCACCCACATGGTGGCTAAGAACTGTCTCTAAGCTGGGTGTCATCGTGCATACTTTTAATCCTAGCAGTAGGGAGGCACAGGCAGGTGGATCTCTGTGAGTTCAAGGCCAGCCTGATCTACAGAATGAGTTCCAGACTAGCTGAGGCTATAGGGAGACCCTGTATCAAAAAGACAAAAAAAATTTCACACACAAAATGTAAAAGTAAATAGCCATCATATGTGAACACTCATTTATTTTTTAAGACATTTTAATTGAAGTTTTGTGTATTTCATACATCGTTTCTTATTCCAATCTAGACTCATCTCCCCTTCCATGACCCCCAGCCTACCCAAGTTCATGCACCCTGCAATTCCTGCCCTGTATCTTTTTCTGATTCTTTTCAGAGTTTTTCACAGCAGAGGATTATTGTCCTTGGTGGAACTTTACTGTTTCTGTTGGTTCCCTGTCCCAGTTCCTCTGCTGTTGTAGTTCCCTCCAATCTGTATTGCTTCAGCATATGCATATATACATCACTCCTATACTAAAATCATATCATCTGCACAAAAACTGTTATTTCCATATCATATTTCAGGATTCACATTTTTCCTTTTTAATTTTATATTACTCTAAAATATGCCTATTTATGCTCCACCCATATACCAAGATTACAAAGTCTCAAAATAAGTGGTGGGTTAATTCCTGACCCTATTAAGGGATTTACTTTATAAGAGCACGGTTGCTTTCAGGGAAAGGGACATATAACATTGATGTTGCTCATTTTGCCTTACAACTCAGTGCTCATTGCTAGTATCAACAAACAAGCGATCCCACATCATTTGCTTTCCTTTTCCCCTGTGTTGCACAGAGGCGGACACTTGGCTCCTGCTGCAATCCACCGCCATGGCCCAGGAAGGCATTGCTGCTGGAGGTGTAATGGATATAAACGCTGCTTTACAAAAAGTGCTGAAAATCCCACTCATCCATGATGGCCAAGCATGTGGAATCCGCGAAGTTGCCAAAGCCTTAGATAAGCGCCAAGCCCATTTCTGTGTGCTTGCATCCAACTGTGATGAGCCAATGTATGCCAAATAAAAGTCACAAGAAACTAAAGGAATGGGTAGGCCTCTGCAAAATTGATCAAGAGGGCAAGCTCCAGAAAGTGGTTGACTGCAGTGTAGTTTTTAAGATTATGGCAAGGGATCTCAGGCCAAGGATGGCATCAAAGAATACTTCAAATATAAGAAATGAAGAAATAAACATTTTGGCTCATTAAAAAAGGAACACCCATTTTTTTAAATTTTTCACTACTGATTTGGAAAGTATGGGACAGCTTCCTATATGTTATACTAATATCTAGAAGAAATCCTAAAGTACATTTTTATTTGTCACAGAAAAATCTGTGCTACGAATGAAAAATTTGATATCTCCATTATTTAAATATCATTTTTAAAGATTTAAACTATTTACCTAGAAAATTCTGAATGGAGCATAAAGTCTGCATGGGAAAAGGCACAGTTTGTCATAGACATTATAAGATGTAGTACCTGAGAACTACTGCACATACTGCTTAGTCAATTCTAGCTCCTGAACTGAATAGATGAAAAAATGTGAACCAAACCAAAAGGGAGCATTGATGGAAAGTCTTGCATGATATGTAAAGAAATACTAAAAAAAAAAAACAAAAACATAAAAAAACAGTGTTTTTATGGTGAAGTATGCTTGCCTTTAAGGAAAACAAATCTGCATGCAAGAATTTTAATCTGGTCTCTGCGCCAGAAGAGAGACATATTCAGTATCTTGAACACCATTAACCTCTAATTTCATGGACAGGACATGATGATTTATAATATTGCAAATAACCTATCATAATGTCTTAAGTGCAAATGATTTTCAGAAGGAGCCAGGAACTTGGCTCTTTTCCAGTATCTAAAGATCTTCATTCAAAGGAGAATGAAACTGATGACATATCATTAGGCACAGTTAAAACCCACATTTAAATGCTGTAATAGAATGTGTAGAATATTTTTTCAGAGCCAAATAAAAGCAAAGATTAGAATTGGAATCTACTCTATAACATCTTTCAAGTTGAAATATCCAATCTTCCAGCTGTTGAGTGTAATGTGCTTGTCAACTTCACATCTAATCGTGCACTGATAATAGTTTTTATTGAGACATTTCCCCATTATTTCTGGGCCCCTATTTCATCTCAATATCACAATCCATCTGAAAGATCCATCACTTATTGTCATCATTACGTTCACCCTTTAATTTTGAGTTAGCATTTCCTAATTTTAAATGCATAATGAGTAAGAAAGGAAGCAATTCATGTAGCTGTCTATCCGTAAATAAGTTACAGAGTTCCCAATAAAAGAGGCACATTTGTAGACTATAGATTTCAGATGAGTGCTATTATTTTGCAAAAGGAAATTCTAAATAATTAGAGTTGATCTGTAAAACTGATATTATGCATGCCATTAATAAATGGAACAAGGAGAAGAATGATTGTATACTCCATGAGAAAAATGAAAATCCATTAAAGAAGAATCTTAAGAGGAACACTCATCTACTGCTGGTGGGAATGTAAACTCATACAACCACTATGGAAAGCAGTGCAGAGAACACTTAAAAGACACAAAATGAGCTTACCACCTGACCCGGTCATACCAGTCCTGGGTATATACCCACAAGGCTCATCCTACCATAAAGATAAATGCAAATCTATATTTATTGCAGCTCTCTTCAGAATAGCAAAGAGCTGGAACCAACCCAAGTGCCACTCAACCAGTGACTGGATAAAGAATATGTGGTACATCTATACAATGGTGTTCTATGCAGTGGTAAAGGAAGATGACGTCATGAATTTTGTAGGCAAATGGATGGAACTAGAAGATATTATGCTAAGTGAAGTAACACAGTCCCAGAAAAACAAACAATGAATGGTATCCCTCATTTGTAGATGCTAGAACCAAATACCTAGTAGTAAGTCAAACTGAGCAACATATATTTTATCTGAAAGCAACTCTGCCATTATAATGTGAATACCTTAATGGGATCTAGAATTAACCTGCCACTTATTTTCAGACTTTGTAATTATAGTATATGGGGGAGGGTATGTGTCCATATATTAGAGTAATATAAAATTAAATGGGAAAATGTGAATTACTAAACATGTTTACATACAGTTTATTTTCAGATGTCATAATTTTGGTATACATGTGAAGAACATATATGGATATTTTGGAGCAACACAAGTTGGAGGGAACAACAATAAAAGGACTGGGTCAAAAAACTGACTTACACAGTAAACTTCAACCCAAAACAATAAACCTCTGAATAGAAAAATTTTAAAAAGACTGAAAAAAGGTGCAAGACATGTATGGCAAAATGCATGAACTCAGGTGGGGTGGGAAGCGTGGAAAGGGGAATGAGTCTAAATTGGATTGAGAAATGTGTGACTTGCAAAAAACTTCAATAAAAATGTTGAAAAAAGAATCGTAGAGTAGACATTAAGACTTAATAATTACCCTGAGGTGAAATGTATAGTTTGACTGGCTACATAGTAAGTCTAATGGGCTGAGTGAGGATGCAGTAAGAAAAAATATATCAAAACATATACATTGTCTATGTCTATTACAAGAACTTTCTCCTTCTACTAATACTTGAATATAGAACAAAGAGCAAATTTATTGTAACAGAAAGAATTTTTTTTTCATTTTAAGTCTGAGGTTTGTGAAAATTCATCTGTGCACAGTAAGCAGTTAAATGTATGCAACCTGGGTCGGAAAATAAGATTTATATTGGAGATGAAGACTTGGAAGCCACCAGAGCATCTCTGGTAATAAAAAGTGTAGATTTGTAACGCAATTGAAGAAGGATGTGAGGGGCTAGAGAGATTGCTCAGTGGTTAAGAGCGCCACCTGCTCTTGCAGAGGAACAGGGTTTGATTCCCAGCTCCCACATGGCGGCTAAGAACTGTCTTTAACTCTAATTCCAGGGGAATCTGATGCCTTTTTCTGACCTCCGTGGCATTGCATGACACGGGTGCACCAACCTACATGCAGACAACATACTCATACACATAAAAATAATAAATTAAAAAAGGATGTGAATACAATAGATGTCTAAGAAAAAACACAATTATGTGCAACATAATTTAGTGATATCAAGCAACTACGCTGTCAAAGAAATATAAAGAAAAGAACAGGTACAAAATAAATAAATTTTTGTGTTGCTGAGCAGTAGAGGGCCATGAAACCACAAACCGTAAATAGACATACAATTTGTGGTAAGATATTTTTCAATATATTGTTTTTAGTTATTGGTAAAGTCAGAATGAGCATTTATCAACTTGGTTAATAAATGAACAGTGAGTGTAGAGAATTCTTTCTAGGAGATAGCATGCATAAATTTAGGATTGAATGGGGCAGTGAAATTAAAAGATAAGAAACATGAAAATTCAGAATGAAAAACTGTAGATGAGAATAATTTATTAGAAGAGAAAGAATGTTACAGTCTAAAAATAATAGCAATGCAAGGGTGTGTAGAAACCCAGGCATAATGTGAATAATTTTATTGAGATCAGTGAAGGCATGTCTCTACAATTATACCTTCATACCTAAAGGAATGAAGAAAAATGGATATCGAGGAAGGTATTTTGAAGATGAAGCTCTATGCTCAGAATTTTATGAAATAGATTAGGGATGGAGAAAGTTTCTGGAAATGGGTAAAGATTTAATGCATTTATTGTATAATAAAGGATAAGAAGGTGATTACTGAAATCTTGGAATCATTATTTAATATTTAAGCTCAACACCCATGTCAAGTGGCTCACAGCCTACCTTCAGGACAGCACTTGCGTGTGCACCTAATTAAAAATAATAAAATATTTTAATGGAAAAAATGTTCATATTTCATTGGGATTAAATAGTCTCTAAGTTCTTTCTCCTTGTTTTATTGTTGTACCCTTTACCATCTTGGAGTGGATAAGAGTTTACATGTAGTTCTGGCTGTCTTTGAACTTGCTGATGTTGACTTTGAACTCCTGATCCTCCTGTCTCTAACTCCCAAGTGCTGGGTGACAAACATGCTTGTGGCACTTGTCCTTTCTCTAAGAATGCTTTTAAAACTGAAATTAAAACATTATAATAAAAATATTTGAGCTCAAATTGAGACTTTAATAATTATAAAGCATGACTGTCATCCATGCTTTTTTTCCAGTTTGCTAATAAAAGCTGGATAATTAAGCATTCTTATCAAAGAATAGGGTATTTACTAAAGTATGTGACAAAAGGAGATTGAAATAGAATGTTAGTTAAAAAGATAAACTACATAATGATTCCAAAAGAAGAATAGAATTATGATGATGAAGGATGTTGGGGGATAAATAATTTGAAGATTCTACAAATTACAAAATCCAATGGGAGGCTAGAAAAATGGCTCGGCAGGTTAACAGCACTGTCTGCTCTTGCAGGCGACCTGGGTTCAAATCCTATTTCTCACATGGTGGCTAACAACTATCCATAACTCCAGTTCCAGGGGCCTCAAAGTCTTCTTCTATTCTCTGCAGGCTCCGCACAACTCAGGTGCAATTACATACATGTAGGCAACACACATATACAGTAAAAATAATAAAGAAAATATTTAGAAAAACAATACTAAAATGAGTATTCACTTATGAGCATGTCTTACTTATTGCAGTGAATAACTTTAAAGGTAATGGATGGAGACACACTGAGACACAACCATCAGGTGGTATACTTGGGAATGGACACTAGGTCTGATATGTTTTCACGTGCAGTCAGCTCTGAATGTTTTTTTTTTCTTTTGTGTACACATTCATTTCATGACACTTGTATTTAGATTCTAATACACTTGCAGTTGTGAATATATTCATGTACTTATTTGAGAATAGAAAATTTCCCAATTTATGTGATGAAATTCATATTAAAATAGAAGAGAGAAACTGATAGTCAATATAATGTTTATAAATGAATGATAGAACTAAAAACAGAAAATGTAGTCAACACCTGGAATGACCTGGAGGTGAACTATTATCAAATAATGGTCATGATATATGACTGTGTAGGTTGATTAAAGGAGACTGTAGAAGGAATACCTAGGGAGCCAAGAAAACTAGGCAGCAGAATGCTTTGGCTCTTTCAAATAAACAGAGAAGCTACATAGGATGTTAACAAGTCTTGGACTACATACTGGGCTGCAAACCAGAGACTTAGGCCTACAGAAGACACTATGACAAGAAGAAAGAGAAACTGAGCTAAGCAAAGATTATAAGCCTCAAATAGCACTGTGTTTTTAAGTGAATTTTGGATTAACAATATTCTGAAGGTGATATTCTGAAATGAGTACGTCATCAATTTCTGTAATAAAATATTCAAGATAGAGGATTGTGGGTATTATGAAATGAGTAGGTCATCAATTTCTGTAATAAAATACTCAAGATAGAGGATTGTGAGTTTATGAAGATACTTAATAATTGAGAGAAAACACGGTATGCTTGGAAGAAAACTGGATTTATATTGGGGCAGAAATTTATTGTTAGACATGACTTTTAATTGAGGATACAGGAGTTCAATGTCTCCAGGTGATGATAATATAAAGATTATTCTGTCCAAACAATTAACAGCAGATGGGTAGCAATTAGGACAAGGTACTCAGAAAGTATTATAGTAAGAATATACCCTCTCAAACAATTAATTATCTGTTTTTATTTTCTGTGTATGAGTGTTTTGTCAGTTAGGTATGCATGTAAGTACATATATGTGCCATGCCCCCAGAGGCTGGAATAAACCATTGAGTCTCCTGGAACAAGGGTTGTTATCTGTCAGACAGTTACTGAAATCAGAATCTGGGTCCTCTCTTAGAGAATTCAGTGCTCTTAACCACCGAGCCAATGCTCCAGAAGATTCTTAATATCAGAGAAACCTTTTCTGGGATTTTAGAAGATACACAGTAGAAAGTATAGAGTGAAGCAACTTTGTAGATGATAGCATCATGGTACCAAAATGTGAAGTATATAACCAGAGATCATAAGTCTTAGTGGAAGAGTTGTATTTTATATTAATATGGAAGAATAAAGGCAAACTAATCATGAATAAGAATGACACTGTCATCTGTGTATTCTGAAATATACATTGAAATAATCTACATGAAAAATTATATACCATATCCAAGGAACATGTAGTCTTTTCTTATGTCCAATTGGGAAGAAATTATGAATAATGAGGTAGTAGACATCTCAGAGGATATGGAAGAAAAACTTGTGAAGAATCATTTTCTTTGAGTTCTGGAACAATATAACTAACTACCCGAATTCAATCTACACCTGAATATATCCAGACCAATAGAGATACATGCATTAAAATTTTTTTTTCAATTTTTTTTTTAATTTTTATTTTCGGTATGTGTATCAATGTACTGTCTGCATGCAGGTTTGTGCACCCGTGTCGTGCAATGCCGCGGAGGTCAGAAGAGGGTCTCGGATTCCCCTGGAACTGGAGTTCTCCTGGAATTGGAGTTTCAGACAGTTCTCGGCAGCCATGTGGGTGCTGGGGATCGAACCCGGGTCCTCTGTAAGAGCGGTCAGCGCTCTTAACCGCTAGGCCATCTCTCCAGCCCACATGCATTAGAATTTTAACTAAATATCTGCAATGTGCATTTCCTCAGATTTGTATTCTAATTTTCATTGATCTGCATCTGCTATAATCTATCATCTGGATCATAGAAACAATATTCTAGCATGTAGTCTTTCAGGCTATTTTCCCTGAAATCTTTATTTTTTGGCCATTTTCATATTATAATTAATGTCATGATTTTCAAAATTCATTGTCTTATAACTGCTTGTAAGTGTACTATGTCTACCATTATCTCTCATCTGGACATCAGAAACAGATGCATTTTTGTAATGCATCTGTTTTGTTCTCATTTTTGTCTATCTGAGAGTCATACTGTTTTTACTTTTAGTTTTATTTTTCTACTACACTATATTTGTTTGGTCTTACTAATAATTTGTATGTTAACTAGAATCACTTCTTCAGATTTAAGTTTAAGAATAAGAGACCTATTCATTAAATTTTCTATTTTTACTATTTTTCATTAATAATTTGTGCCAACACTTCTTAGAATCTAAACATGAAAGAAAAATAATACAACTTCTTAGAGAAAAAAATAGAAGCAAATCTTCATGATTTTCACATAAGGAAGAACAGGAATTATTAGATCATTTGATGGAATTATAAAATTTTCAACCAATCATATCAGGATAAATGTACAATCTTTTGGGAAACAAATGTAAATGAACTAGCATTTCTCACTATATATATGGAAAATTTCTAGATATTACAAATATATTTACTATCTTTGAGTCTTGTAAGTGGTAAATTTTGTTTTTTTCTGGTGTGCACGTGTACTGTGTGTGTGTGTGTGTGTGTGTGTGTATGAATTTGTGTGTGTGCGCACATGCACGCATGTGCATGAGGAGATTAGAAGACAACTTTAAAGAGCTGGCCTCACCTTCCATCTTGTTTTGGTGGCATGGTCTCTTTAGCTGTTTTGGCCACTTTATCATGTAGCTGTCCTGCAAGCTTCTGGGGATTTTTAATGCCTCCAAATCACATCTCTCCGTAAAAGTGCTGAAAATACAGATGCATGCAATTGTGTTTGGCTTTCTTTACAATGTGCATTCTAGGGATCCAAAGTCAGGTCATCATGGTGCAGGGCAAACATCTTACCCATTGAGCCTCCTCCCTAGCCCAAACAAAAAAAATTTCTTTTTTCAAAAAGCTATTAATTATTATTACCTTTGGCTTTCTTTTGCTTTTCTTATGTAAATTTTATTGAGAATTTGTACAACTCATACAATAGTTCTTAATCAAAACCAGTTCCCACCAGGCTCCAACCCCCCATCAGAATTCATGCATTACAACATCCAAACTAAAACCTATCCAGTCATGCTAACAAACCCAGACATCTTTCTATGCAAATAAATCCAATGAAGTCTAGTCAACACATATAGAAAACCTAGGAAAGATTCGCTCTTCCACACCTGACAGTACTCAGTCTTTTGTAGTTCTCAGTCCAGGGGAAGTCACCTCCCATTTCTCTTGCTCCATTCTGAGACCTTGTCTGAATTGGCATGGGTCCCTTACTTGATGCTGTGAACTTTGCTTTCTTGGGACAGGGTATACCTGTAGCCCCAGATGTCCTGGAACTGATTTTGTAGACCAGCCTGGCCTCAGTCCCATGAACATCCACCTGCTTCCATCTCCTGAGTATTGGGATTAAATTTGTGTGCCATTACGCCTGTCTTTTATTATTATTACTTTTTTGTTTGTGTTTCTGTTTTTGAGATAGGGTCTCCCTATAGCCCCAGCTGGCCTGGAATTCACTCTGTAGACCAGGATTGTGGAGTCGAGATCCAGCAGATTCAGTTTCTGAAGTGGGTGGTCACAAAGGCGGTGAAGAAATTAATCAAATAAGACACAAGAATCTCTTTCTTTTTTGTGACATGAGGAGCATCTATCTTCCCTGCTCCTGTGCAGAGGACCTCTTGGGTTCTTCACTCTGCCGACTTCTTGACCTAAGGATTGGAGAGTGAGTTTGCCTTCTCTGATCCTGTACAAAGGGCCTTGCCAATTTACCACTCTGCCCAATTCTTAACCTAAGGATCAGAGAGCATTTGCCTTCTCTGATCCTGTGCAGAAGGCCTTGCGCGTTTGCCACTCTGACGATTTCTTTTCTTCTCTGCTCCTCAGGTCCCAATGTTTATTTTTATATGCCCTAAAACTAATACATGTTATGCAAGTCTAAGCTAATGATGAAAAAAATAACCCAACTTCCCCATAAATATTTTTCAGAAAATTCACATCTGAAATTATTCTTAACATCTAAAACAGTAAAACAATCAATAATGGTACAATCATTTAGTTGAGACATCAAGAAAGTGAAACAATAATAGTACAGCCATTCAACTAAGCAATTTAAAAGTTTTGCAGCAAAGCGAAGTTAATATTAACTTTTAACTCTGAGGATTCCATTCTTTATGCCTTGTGGTTACATAGGTGCTTGACAGTGTAAAAAATGAGCTTTAAAGCTTTAACTATAGAGAACATTATTTTTCTCACTTTAGTTCCTTGTTCCCTCGACCTATAAGTCACTTTGTGGCTGATGTAGCTTTGATTCATATCTTGTTTTTATTCTGGTCATTGTTTTCCTCAGTTTCTGTTTTCCTCAGTTTCTGTTTTTAACACTTTCTGCTAAGGTGATTTTCTATGGGCTATTAATCTTTAAGTCATATCACTAAAATCCATTGTTTTACTACTTAGTTTCACTTTGCCCTACAATCCTCTTTTTTCTTTAAATCTGACCAAGAAATCAAAATTCCTTTCTTTACTTGGGCATTCTGTGCATAACACAGTTTATGTAGAGTTCTTAATTACTACTGTATCATACTTTTAAGTTGTATACACAGTACCGTTTTTTTCTCACAAAAGTACTCATTTGTAGAAAAGGCAAAAGTGTCATTTCCATTCCTTGAGGCAGAATCAGGTACCCTAACTGCCAGAAAGCTGAAACCCAAGCAGGCCAGCAAAATAAGAATTAATACGATAAGGAGAATTATTAAAAACCAAGGTCAGTTGGAGAGCAAACTTCAACCAGAAGATTCAGGTCACTGGAACTTTGTCAAGCAGTGAAACTTTCACAAATGGCTCTGCCACAGGATGGCCTTGCACTCACAGATATTCACCTGCCTCTTCCTCCCTACTGTGAGGATTAAAGGCATGTACCACCACACTGACTTAAAGTCAATACTTAGCCACCATGTGAGTGCTGGGAATGGAACCTGGGTCTTCGGCAAGAGCAGTAGGCACTCTTATCTGCTGAGCAATCTCTCCAGCCCCATTATTATTATTATTACTTTTAAATCAAATACCTAGTTATTTATTTAACCCTCCATGATGTCTGGGAAAAAAATAAAAAAATTATATATATATATAT
>VZQC01012969.1:119153-144111 GCA_009823505.1 Rhizomys pruinosus
GGATCTGTTCCTCAGGGGTCTCTCGGGTTTTTTTTTTTTTTGGGGGGGGGTGGCACCTTGTTCCCTTCAGCTTTTCATTTACCAGTTACATTTACTCAAGGACAAAATTAGGTCTTGTTCGACCAGGCTTCCTTCTCTGAAGCATGAGCAGACTTTCCGCTTTATAGACTGGATACTGGCTAAAGTCCCATTTGCGGATTTCCAAGGCCTCCTTGAAAAAGAAGACTGCTGACCCATGTTTGTAGGACATTTCAAGAGATACCCCCATGCCAAAAGGGGACTACTAGCTTGTGGACTAAACAGCTAAGGGGATTTCAGCCTTGTCAGAATATAAATTACCATTATTGGACTACCTGGGCTTTATCATGGAGGCCAGTACAGGGGTATCAATATAGGACATGTGCTTACTGGACTTCATTGGGGGACTATGGGAGGGAAAGACCACAATGTGGAGCAAGAGTGCAGGATAGATGATTGTTTGGGATTGCCAAGGAGGAACCATCGAGCACCTCTTTAAGGAAAACATGACATCTATTAGGAAGAAAAGTCCTCCAATTCAAGTGATATGTGTATGTATGTATATATTTATGTATATATCTATATAATTATATATATAAATATGTGTGTGTGTGCATATATATATATACTGTAACAATACAAGTTGGAGAGAACAACAAAAGAACTGAAAAAAAACCTCTGGAAAGACTCAGAAAAAGATACAGGACATGTATGGCAGAGTGCAGGGACTCGGGTGGGTGGGGGGCATTGAAAGGGAAGCGATTCTAGATTAGATTGAGAAATGATGTATGACCTATGGAAAAATTTAGTAAGAAAAATATTTATATTAAAAATATTTCTTTATGAAATGAAGCTTTATTCAGCAGTACAGGTAAAGAAATGAATATATGAAATATCCTACTGAATGGAAGGGAGTAGATAATGTTATACTAAGTGAACTGACACAGACAGAAAAACAAGTAAAGTACATTCTCTCTAATTTGTGGATCTTAGCTCCAAATCATTACATGTGAGTTTTTATCCAGATGAAATTGCAGAAGCCAGGGAAGATGAAAAGAACTATGAAGGTAAAGTGGAAAAAGGGGTTAAAGAGAGAAATAGTAGGAGATAGGTGTTATCAAGTGTGAAATGGGGAAATGGGTGATGGTTTAACTGGTGAGGAATTAAGGAGGGTTAAACAAGGGGAGTGAGAGGAGAGGTAAATAATGCTTAGATGACTATCTCTAATGGTATCAGGGGATACTATGCAAGCTGCCAAAAGAGAAAAAAATATATAATTTTTCCTACCTAGCTGTAAACCCTAATAAAGAATGACTAGCTGTGTAAACCATCTCTTTCATGTACAAGTGCCAATTTTATCTTGCTAGTGATCAACAGCTGTCTAATTGGAAATAATATGCACCCAATGAGAGTGAAATTATGTGTTGTACTTTAAACATAGCCCAATATATCTAGCATGATACATAATAGATCTACTATGATCTAGGAAAAAAACCTACTTTTTCCACATCACTTGACCAAAATAATTTGTTACTTAGTAAATAATCATCCTCATATTTACTGAGCAGTATACTTGTCAGCACTCATTAAGAAGTTTCTTTTGTAATAGATAGAAACTAATACAACTGGTCAGAGAATAAGTGTTGGGGATACAGATAGCTCAAAGTGACACATCTTCAATGCCACTTCCACACATACACTGAAAGCATCTCTCAATGATCACCATAGAAGTTCCCTTGTGCAGCAGATTGTGACTAACAGAGAAACCCACAACTGTCCAATGTGCAAAGAAGAGGATGCAGAGGGCTTGTTCATCACTATGACATGTTTCAATTTCTGCCTTCCAAAAGTCAGGGATTATTATAGAAGAGGTGAAAAGATTATAAGAGCCAGCGAGGCCGGTTAGCTCAGTTGGCTAGAGCGTGGTGCTAGTAAGAGCCAGAGGTGGGGCTGGAGAGATGGCCTAGCGGTTAAGAGCGCCGACGGCTCTTACCGAGGACCCGGGTTCTATCCCCAGCACCCACATGGCAGCCGAGAACCGTCTGAAACTCCAATTCCAGGAGAACTCCAGTTCCAGGGGAGTCCGACATCCTCTTCTGACCTCCGGGGCATTGCACGACATGGGTGCAAAAACTTGCATGCAGACAGTACATTCATACACATACAGAAATAAATGAAATAAAAAAAAAAGAGCCAGAGGTGGTGAATGACTACATGGAAACAGATTTCCAGACAGCTGGTCAGTTACAACTTATGAACTCACAGTAGTGGTCACAGGTTGTACAAGTCTCAGAGAAGCTGACTCCAGACAAAATGTGAGAAGAGACATGGGGAAGTGGGTAAGAAATCCCATCATTAACTAAGGAATTTTTGGTAAATACTGCCTACTAGGATAGGGAGATGCAGTCTCTAACAGGGATGGGACTATTGGTAAGTTAACCATGCTCCAGTGGATGAAGACACACTGTCATGTGGAAACAGAAATGAGACTTTAATTGGGTGGGTGGAGAAGAGTAAGGAGAGGTGTGGATACTGAAGTGGATATAAATATCATCAAAGTATATTGTATGATAACCTCAAGAATTCATTTTAAGTGAAGAACTTTTCTTCCTGAAGAAATATATTAAGAGAGTGGAAACACAAGTTCCAAAATTGAAGAAGGATAAAAAAGGAATATATATATATATATACATATAGATATATATATATATATATATGATAAAAATGAAATATGTAAAATTAAAATTAATGCAAATCAAAGAAGGCAAATAGCCCAATGTAAACATATGGAATTCTTATACAGATATACCATTAAAATATAAAATTAGTATGTACATAAATGGATCTACACCATTACTGTTCATTAAATAATTACAGTTAAAATCACAGTGAGGTACTAGCAATCATTTGAATGGTTAAAATTAAAATAAGTAAAAAGAGTAATTGTTGGCAAGAGTGCAGAATAATTGGAACTGCCATATGTTCCTAGTAATGATGAAAAGTAGTAGCAACTCTTTCAAATAAGTTTGGCATTTATATATCTATCTATCTATCTATCTATCTATCTATCTATCTATCTATCTATCTATCTATATCTTATGACCCAGAAATCATTTTCTGAGTATATTCTCTATAAAAGCAATTATATAGCTTTATCATCCCCTCAAAATATATATCCTAGAATATTTATTCATGGAATTTTTATATAGATAGCTATACACTGAAATACAGTAAAAATGATAAAACAATTGGATTACTGATATATACATCATAAATGATCATTATAAGCACAAAGTATAATATAAAATCAAGATATAAAAGTATGTTCTATAACTTATACCAATCTGTGGTGATAAAATAAACAAAGCTAGTATAATATATGGTATTAAAATCAGACTAGAGTTGGCTTTCAAAAAAATCTGGAATAGACAGTTTTGAGTGGAAAGATACATGAAGGAACATGCTAGGGTGTCAGAAATGTTCTGTCCATTGAGCGGTTGTTGGAAACAGGTATCTAAATCTGTAAATAATTATTAAGTCATCATTAAGATTTGTTTTATTTGCTGTTTATATATTATTTCTCAAGAAAATTGTTAAGAATATACTCTCAAGAGTGTATATCCATTTATCATAGGAATTGTAAGAACATTTGATTTGCATGTATCTAGGTTCTTTTCAATCTTATTTAGGAAATGAATAACATAATGAATTAATAAAAAGAGAGTTCATTTCAAGGTGAAATCAAAGGAAATGCCTAGGATATACAATGAAAATGATTTGCTAAGATAGACAGTCTTTGATTTTTGAAACTTTAGATTGCACCAGAACACCATGGACAAAATGACTGGGCTGTACTACAGAAATTTTAAGTTAATATATGTTGGATTGGAACTCAAGATTCTGAGCTTTAATGATGTAGGTAACCTTCAGTTTGCACATCGAGATTATTTTGTTGTTTAATTTTTTCACTTTGAATTTTTGCTAACTTAATACAACACATTTTGATCATATGTAGACCGTTTCTCATATCTTTCCATCTCTTAATGCCCTCCACCTGATTTCAGGTATTGTGGTATGTATATTAATGCTTAGCAAGTCAAAGTTAAATTTGTGTCCTCAATTGCCCTCCTGGGCCATCCATTGGAATATAGTTAAATTATACCCTATCATACCCTTAAAAGAAACTTATTCTCCTTCTTCTATCAGCTATGGGTGTCCAAAAGTCCCACAGCTAGGGTTGGGGCTTTTTACCCAGTTCCTACTTCTATACTGTGATACTGTCTGTTTTGAGCTTATGTCCATCTTGTGCATACTAAAACCATCGTCGTGAGTTCACATGAACAACAGCTAAGCTGTATAGAAAACTGTTTTCATAAGGTTATCCACCAAATCTTGCTCTTACAGTCTTTCTGCCTCCATTTCTGCAACGATCTCTGGGTCTTGGGTGGCAAAGGTCCAAAACAGGTGTCCTATTCAGGGATAAGCAATCTGCAATCTCTTATTCTTTGGGCATTGGCCAGGTGTTGGTTTTTGTGTTAATCACTATCTATTGTATAAAGAATCATCTCCGACAGAGTTTAGAGAATTGTTAATCATTGGGAATATCAATAAATAATCAGGAGTCAAACACTGTCAATATAAAATAATAATAGCAGTAAAGTGTCCTATATTGTCTGATATGTATCTTAATATAGGTTTCTGGACCCAGCATTAGTATCATGCATGGACTCCATCTTGTCAAGTGGACATTAAATAAAATCAGAAAGTGATTGTTTACTCCCATAAGCCTAATATAACTATTCCACTGTGGACATATCTTACCAGCCCAGTTGTCGCTCACAGGGTTTACAGCTGGACGAAATTGTTGGTTACTTTTCTCTTCAAGCAGCATGCACATCACCTTCAGGACTATGAAAGCTTGCCAGTAGATGTGAAGCCTTGAAATAAGTACCATTTTGATATTTCCTTGTTTATTTCACAACACGTGTATGCAGTGTTTTCAGTAATAATGCATTATCATCAAGTATTGGTGGATAAACAAGAGCAGGAACAATGACCAGTATTGTTTGGTGGTCTATTGAACTCCTGGTCCACAGCTTCAAAAGAGGGAGTCCATTCATGACATTGAGCTTCTTTTTGCCTAGGCCATATTTTCTAGTGGGAACATTGTTACCATGTCATAAGGTATGCAATTCTATTTTCATTTTATATCATATATGTATACATTTCAAAAAGCTTCTATAGTGGTAGGCTTTCATATACTTTCTAAAGGCCTTTAGTATTATTATCCCTTCCCATTCACTTTTTGCTAACCTGACCTCCCATTTCCAATCCCCTTTTACCTTTCCTACTATTCTATTCTTCTTTTCACCTTCATATCACTGCATTATAGACCTCCTCTTGTGAAGATGTCCTCTACACTTATGGCCTTGTACTAGTTTTCTGACATCTAGATTTTTCATTATAAACACACATATCTAAGGATTCAAAGCTAGAATCTACTTATGAGAGAGAACATTTGTGTCAAAGATATTTTTTTATTTTTGTTTTTGTTTTCAGATGTGATCTTCCTATAATTCCAGCTGGACTGGAACTTACTATGTAGACCAAGATGATTTCAACCTCACAGAGATATGCCTGGCTCCAACCCCTAATTGCAAGGATTAAAGGCATGGGACACTCACGTACCCTGAGAATTTTTTAAGAAAATATTTGTTTGTGTGTATATGTGTGTATATATACATGAGTATGCATATATATGCAGCATATATATATATATATATATATATACATATATATGCAGCACTGTGTGTACTATAGTGCATTTTCTATTAAAATTATACTGTGGAATATCTTTTGTGCGTGTGGAATATCTTAAAGCTAACAGGAAGAAACAATTATACATTGACAATGAAGAACATACCTTGTGATGAAATTGAGTACTTCTTTTTCTTTATGTTTTCAATGGTAAACTGCAACGTGAACCAAATGCTAAGAGCTGATAATAGAGTAGGTTCTTCTAAGTGAATATTAGCAGAAAGGCAAGCACAGGTATCTGAGCCTACCACAAGAATGTGTGATTTATAGAAAATAATTATATTGAGATGGATTGACTGGCTTAGAATGAATACTAGCAGAATATCATCTCAATTTCACCAAAAGTTTTGAGTATTCAAATCATGTTTCTATACTACTTATATTATATTTGAACTATTTTTCACATCTCAGTTTCTGATTGGTTTATGACTCATTATGTACATGGCTTACTTGGCTTATAATGTGTGGAATCCTTGGTACATAGAAGCTATGATTTACTGTTAAAAGTGTATATTCATATTTTGGAGCAAACAATATAATAATGTTCAATAGATTGTTGTTTAAAGAAGAAATAAATGAATATATAGATGGTAAAATTCAGGGAGAATTAGGATACAGAATATAAACTTAAGGGTACAGTGTCTACATAGTAAAATGTGCAAACTCAAGAATATTAGAAAAAGAAGAAAGATGACCTTGAAGATTGGGGAAACTCCAAAGTTTATATAGCATCACTGAGACATGTTGATACTTAAAATAATGTCAATAAGACCCTGCTGCCGAAGACCTGACGTTAACATGGGAGGGATGTATTGAGACCACACATGCAAGTGTACAGATGGCCTCTGGAATGCCAGAGAGTGTTACCAAAGGCCACTAAACCAATAAAGCAAATATGGGTCTCCCTGAGTCAAGCAAGACTCCACTGTCAGCACCAGCTACACCTCACCTGCCTGGAAATACTGTGCAGCAGAGGCAGCCATGTGCCTGTATATCCCAAATCTAATTGGCTATTGGCTCTCCCCTTGGAGAAATAACCCATGGCTGATGCCACAAGCTTACATCCTCTACAGGTTAGGAGATGTTATAAGCCAAAGTAAGACCCTGTCATATTTAACAGGGGGGAAAATTGTAATTCATGGATTAACATATCCAAACATGTGTCTATGCTAAAGTAACCTACCATAACTATTAGTGCTGCTTAAATACCTATATATCTAATTGCTTGTTCTTCATTAGTAGGATCGAAAGGTTATTCCTGGACAAACTGTCAGCCCATGAAAGGAAACAGCCAGAATTGACCAGAGTCCAAGTCAACAGCTCCAGAGAGAGTGGACTGTTTTACCTCTCATCCACCTGTGCCCCTTTTCTAAGCCTAGGGAACAACCTGCGGAAGAGGGGGCGTGGTAGAATGTAAGGGCTGCGATTGGGGTGAATGGTGAAACTACAGCAATGTAGTCTGGACACTCATTTGATCAACTTGATTGAACAAACAACCTGTCACCCCCCACTGGATGGTGGGGCTGTAGGTGTTTGGATACAACAGCCTGCAGATAGGTTTTGCATGAAGGATGCTTGTACTCATGGATTATCACTTATAGCTAAAAATGAAAAAAAAAAACTGAGAGAAAGATGCAGGACAGTTATGGCAGAATGCATGATCTGGGATGGGGTGGGGGTGGGGGGGGAAGGGAAAGGGAAATAAGCCTGAACTGAATTGGAAAAAATGTATGAAATGCACAAAGCATCAATAAAAACTAATTTTAAAAAAATAATTTTAATGTCAATCAACATGGCCTTGTATATGTTGACACAATTCTCATAAAATTGAGAACTCAAAACAGCAGACATATCTTTTTGTTTGTTCTGTGGCACTGAGCATGATAACCAACCCAGGGGGAAAATGGTTATTTCCTATGAGTAATTAATTAGGCATCATGCAACATTGTATTGTCAGTATCAAGTGCTTTCTGTCATCGGATTTCAAAAGAACTTTTTATCTTGTTTCTGAATGAGAATAAGGAAGTTAAAGAACCATAAATATTTCAAAGTGAATATAATTAAAACTTCATGTGTTGACATAGAAACGTGTTTCAAAGATGAAATCAATTGTTTGCTGATTTAGCTGTCAGCCTGCTCTCATGCATATTTTTCAGCTGGCTAGTAAACACTGCATGCCATTTTTTCTCAGCTACCATGGAAGTAATGAAATTTATCTCCACTGTGTGGTGATATTAATACTTAAACCAGCTAGATTTGGTGGTACCTGCTGGTGATCCCAGAGTTCCAGCATTCTGGAAGACGGCTGAGACTGAGTTCAAGGCAAATTTTGCTAAATAATGAGACTGTTTTGACTAAGAAAAGACAGAAAAAGGGATTCAAATATTAAGATAAAGATTCAAATATTCTAGCAGGTTTTTATAATTATATTTTCATTAGGGATAAAATAGGCTCTACTAAAGGCTGAAATAGGCAAACTTTTTATTATGTTGGGAAATTGTATTACTTACTTTTGCTTTCAAATACATGACATAGACTAGCACTAAAAAATACAGTTTTATTTGGCTGACTATCAGGACACATCATGGTTTGAGACTCCTGACAAGAGTGGCATATCATGTGTCAAAATGCATAATCATCCTTTTTCAGGGCATGCCTCAAAAAGACTATAACACAACAAAATCACGTACTACTTTTACAAACTTTGAGATAAAGCTTTTACATATGTTTCTTTGGGGGATACACATCTAAAGCATGGAAGCTATAGAGATAGAAAATACATTGCTAATGCTAAAGAATTACATGTTGCTTCTATTAAATTCCTGGTGAATCTAAGGAGAAGCCACATTTTGAAGAAAGTATTTTTGGAGACTAGGGTGAACTTCTAAAGAGAGTAGGTGGGGTGAGCAGTAACAGAAGTATGTAGAGGGAATCAACACCAGAGGTTTGGCACCTCAAATCAGTGCAAAGTCAATCTAAATGGTTTCAAAATTTCTCTAATGTGGTGCACTAGCTTATTATTTCAATGCCTAAATCCTAAACAAGGAACATAGAATTAAAAAAAAATCAATGTAAAAGTAGTAGAGTTGTAGCTGATATCAACTATACATGAAGGCATCCCCAGGAAGAATGCAGTCACCTATGATTGATCTTACTGCTTTTGTGAAAAGACATGCTTTAATCTGGTGATAGAAGCATATGTGATTATTATTCCTCGCCTATGTCATGTAAAAAAAAAAGACTATATAGAGACTTCACAAATGAACAAAGTGGGCCAGAAACATCTTACAAAGTGTTCAACGTCACTAACAATTAAGGAGATGAAAATTAAAACCACTTTATGATTTCACCTTAACACAGTAAGACTGGCTATGATCAAGAAAACAAAGGATTCCAAATGCTGGAGAGGTTGTGGGGGGAAAGAAGAACAGCCATCCACTGCTCATGGGAATGCAAACTCATACAACCCCAATGGAAAACAGTTTACAGAACTCTTAAAGACTTAAAATGAACCTACCACCTGATCTAATCCTACCATTCCCAGGTATAAACCCACATGGCTCATCTTTTCACAGAGATACTTGTACAATCATGCTTATTGAAGCTCTTTTCACAATAGCAAAGAGCTGGAAGTAAGCCAAGTGTCTGTCAACTGATGAGTGGATTACAAAAATGTGGTACATCTACACAATGGAGTTATATGCAGCAATAAAAACATCATGAAATTTGCAGGTAAATGGATGGAACTAGAAGCTGTTATGCTAAGTGAAGTAACACAGTCCCAGAAAAACAAATACATATGGTGTCCCTCATTTGTGGATCCCAATATCAAAGCCATTTTTGTAAGGCACACTGAGTGATTGATTTTTATATTTTAGTAAAGAAAACACCTGATAGCACTACAAAAAAGGGTACATTAAAACATACATCAACTTGCTATATAATTTAGTAATGTAAAACAATATTTCATTTTTACTTGCATGGAACCCCAATGTTACAAAAGTGAATCCCCAAATATGTTTTGGACTTAACCTATAGTTTATTTTTAGTTGTCATAATTTGGGTATATGTGTGCAATGTATTTGTGCATCCTTTGGAGAAATATAATTTTTTTATTTTTTTCCTTTGTTTATTTTTTAAGGGATTCTACAGTATAAGAGCACAGTTGTTTTCAGATCGCATTGGCATTGCTCAGTTTGAAATACAATTAGGTAATTGGTGCTAGCATCCACAGATGAGGGATACCATTCATCATTTTTTTTTTTCTGGGACTGTGTTACTTCACTCAGCATGATATCTTCTAGCTCCAATCATTCACCTGCAAAGTTCATGATGTCATCTTTCTTTACTGCTGCATAGAACTGCATTGTGTAGATGTACCACATTTTCTCAATCCACTTGTCAGTTGAGAGGTACTTGGGTTGGTTCAGTCTCCTTGCTATTGTGAAGATAGCTGCAATAAACATGGCTGTGAATGTATCTCTGTGGCGGGATAAGTCTTGTGGGTACATACCCAGGGGTGGTATGCCTGAGTCAGGTGGCAAGTTCATTCCAAGTCTTCCAAGGGTTCTCCACACTGCTTTCCATAGTGGCTGTACCAGTTTACATTCCCAACAGCTGTGGATGAGAGTTCCCTTTCCCCACAACTTCTCCAGAACTTGGTATCATTTGTTTTCTTGATCCTAGCCAGTCTTATGGGAGTAAGATATCTTAAAGTGGTTTTAATTTTCATCTCCTTAATTATTAGCGACCTTGAACACTTCTTAAGATGTTTCTCAGCCATCTCTAATTCCTCACTTGTGAAGTCTCTGTTCGGCTCTTTGTTCCATCTATTGAGTGGGTCATTTACTTTCTTTCTCCTTTGTTTTTTGAGTAGTTTATCTATTCTGGAAATCAATTTGTCAGATGTATCTGCAGTGAAGGTGAAGGTTTCTTCCCACTCTGTGGGTTTTCTCTTCACTTCCCTCATTGTTTCTTTTGATGTATAGAAACTTTTGAGTTTATCGAGGTCCATTTGTCAATTGTCGACCTTAATTCTTGTGCATCTGCTGTCTGATATAGGAAGCCTTTTCCTATGACTATGGCTTGGAGTCTGCTGCCAACTTTTTCTTCTATTGCCTTCAGAGTTTGGGGTTTCATGTTGAGGTTTTTAATCCATCTGGAGTTGACTTTTGTACAGAGATAGAGGTAGGGGTTTAATTTCATTGTTCTAAAAGTGATGATCCAATTTTGCCAACACCACTTGCTGAAGATGTTGTCTTTCCTCCATTGTGTACTCTTGGCCCCCTTGTCAAATATGAGGTGGCCAAAATTGTATGTGCTCAAGTTTGGATATTTGGTTTTGTTCCCTTGGTCAAAAGTTCTGTTTTTGTGCCATTACCAATTGGTTTTTATGACTATAGCCCTGTAGCATAGTTTGAAGTCTGGTATACAGATCCTCCCTGTATTGCTCTTTTCACTCAGTGCTGTTTTGGCTATTCATGGTCTTTTGTTTTTCCAAAAGAAATTAAGGACCTTTTTCGCCAAGCCTCTGAAGAAACTCTTGAGGATTTTGACTGGAATTGCATTAAATCTATACAAGAGTTTGGGTAGAATGGACATTTTTATTATATTAATTTTCCCAATCCTTGATCATGGGAGATTTTTCCATCTTCTAATGTCTTCTTCAATTTCCTTCTTCAGGGATTTAAAATGTTTGTTGTAGAGGTCCTTGGTGTCTTTGGTGAGGTTTGTTCCTAGGTATTTTATTGTTTTTGAGGCTATTGTGAGTGGCAAGGTCTCCTTGAATTCCATCTTCAGTTGCTTGCTGTTGGTGTAAAGAAAGGCTACAGACTTTTCTAGGTTAATTTTGTCTCCTGCCACTTTACTGAAGCTCTTAATCATTTTTAGGAGCTTTCTGGTGGAATTTTTAGCATCCCTTAAGTACACAATCAGATTCTTTCTCTTTTCCAATTAGTACTCCTTTAATTTCCTTTCCTTGTCTTATTGCCCCAGCAAGTGTTTCAAACACTATACTGAAGAGGAGTGATGACAGTGGCAGCCTTGCCAAGTCCCTACCTTTAAAAGGAATGCTTCTGTCACTTCCCAGTTTAAGATAATATTATCTGTGGGTTTCTTGTAAATGGCTTTTATTACATTGAGGAATGATCCATCCAATCCAATTCCCTCTAGGACTTTTATTTTTCTTTTTTTTTTTAATTTTATTTATTTCTGTATGTGTATCAATGTACTGTCTGCATGCAGGTCTGTGCACCCATGTTGTGCAATGCCGCGGAGGTCAGAAGAGGGTGTCGGATTCCCCTGGAACTGGAGTTCTCCTGGAATTGGAGTTTCAGACGGTTCTCGGCTGCCATGTGGGTGCTGGGGATAAAACCCAGGTCCTCTGTAAGAGCCGTCGGCGCTCTTAACCGCTAGGCCATCTCTCCAGCCCCCCCTCTAGGACTTTAAGCATGAAGGGATGCTGGATTTTTTCAAAGGCTTCTTCCACGTCAATTGAGATGATCACGTGTTTTTTGTCTTTCAGCCCATTTACATGCTTGATGATATTTATTGATTTTCTTTTTTTTATTAATTTTATTTATTTCTGTATGTGTATGAATGTACTGTCTGCATGCAAGTCTGTGCACCTGTGTCGTGCAATGCCACGGAGGTCAGAAGAGGGTGTCGGATTCCCCTGGAGCTGGAGTTCTCCTGGAATTGGAGTTTCAGATGGTTCTCAGCCGCCATGTGGATGCTGGGGATCGAACCCGGGTCCTCTGCAAGAGCGGTCAGCGCTCTTAAACGCTAGGCCATCTCTCCAGCCCAATGATATTTATTGATTTTCATATGTTGAACCATCCCTGATTCTCTGGTGTGAAACCAACTTGGACATGATGGATGATCTTCTTGATGTGGGTCTATATGCAATTTGCCTGTATCCTGTTTAGAATTTTGGCTTCTGTGTTCATCAGTGAGATGGGTCTATATTTCTCCTTTTGGTTGTATCTTTGCCTGGTTTTGGTAATAGAGTGATGCTGGCTTCATAGAAGGAATTTGGGAAAATTCCCTCTGTTAGTATCCTTCTAAACAATTTGAGTAATAATGGTTGTAAGTCTTTTTGAAATGTTTTATAGAATTCTGCTGTGAAACCATCTGGGCCTGGGCTTTTTTTAGTTGGGAGGTTTCTTATTACATCTTCAATTTCTTCATATATTATGGGTCTGTTTTCGCTGTTGATCTCCTCTTGGTTGAGTTTTGTTAATTCTCAGGATTTCAGATATTCATCCATTTCTTCTAGGTTTTCAAACTTGGTGGAGTATAGGTTTTTGAAGTATTCCGGTATGATTTTCTGGATCTTTTTATTGTCTGTTGTGATATTTCCCCTTTCATCACAGATTGTATTGCTTTGGAGTTATTCCTTCTTTCTTTTGGTTAACTGGGCTAGAGGTCTGTCTACCTTGTTTATTTTTTCAAAGAACCAACATTTGGATTCATTGACTTTTTGTATTGTTTTCTTTGTTTCTATTTCATTGATTTCTGCTCTGATTTTGTTGTTTCTTCCTGTCTGTTGCGCTTAGGGTTCATCTGTTGTTGTGTCTTAAGTGTTTTAGCTGCAGTGTTAGATTGTTCACTTGTGCTCGTTCTGTTTTTCTAATGTAGGCACCCAGGGCTATAAACTTACTTCTTAGGACTTCTTTTAAAGTATTCCATAGGTTTTGTTGTGTTGCATTATCATTGTCGTTCAGATCCAGGAATGCTTTTATTTCTTTCTTTATCTCTTCCTTGACCCATTCATTATTCAAGAGTTTGTTGTTTAGTCTCCATGTGTTCTTGTAGATAGTAGAACTTATCCTGGTGCTGATATTGAGCTTTATTGCACTGCAGTCTGATAGAATGCATGAAATTATTTCAATCTTTTTGTATTTGTGTAGGTTTCTTCTGTGTCCCAGTAAGTGGTCGACTTTGTAGAATGTTCCGTGAGGTGCTGTGTAGAAAGTTTATTCCCTGTTATTAAGGTGGAATATTTGGTAGATGTCTGTGAGGTCTGTTTGATGTATTGTATCATTCAATTCAGCTGTCTCTCTGTTTATTCTTTGTCTGCTTGACCTATCCAAAGTGCTCAGTGGGATATTTAAGTCCCCTACTATGAGTGTACTGGGGTTAATCTGTGCCTTGTAGTCCTGGAGAATTGTCTTTATAAAGTTTGGTGCACCAGAGTTTGGTGCATATATATTCATAATTGTGAAATCTTCAAGGTGAATTGTTCCTTTGATAAAAATGTAATGGTCGCCAGGCATGGTGGTGCACACCTTTAATCCTAGCACTTGGGAGGCAGAGGCAAGCAGATCTTTGTGAGTTCAAGGACAGCCTGGTCTACAGAGTGAGTTCCAGGACAGCTGGAGCTACAGGGAGACCCTGTCTCGAAAAGACCTCCCAAAAAATGTAATGGCCTTCTTTGTCTCTTCTGATTTATTTTACTTTGAAGACTATTTTGTCTGATATTAAAATAGCAATGCCTGCTTTCTTTGTGGTACCATTTGCTTGGAATAGTTTTTCCATCCTTTCACTTTAAGGTGGTGCCTATCCTTGAAAGTAAGATGTGCTTCTTGTAGACAGTGTATTGATGTGTTCTGTTTCCTAATCCAATCTCCCAGTGTATGTCTTTTAATTGGGTAGTTTAGTCCATTAATATTTAACTGATAGATGTGTGCTGCTTCCTTTCACTTTATTTTCCATTTGCATTTTTGGTTTAGGCTTCTACTTCTGCAGTTATGCTTTTATTAATTTATCTTTCTAGGTGCCTGGGGATAGTTACTCCTTTCTTCTGTCCTTTGAATTTCTTCACGTAGTCTCTGAAGGGTTGGTTTTCAGGACATGTATTCTTTCATCTTGATTATGTCATGGAAGATTTTTCTCTCTCCTTCAACTATAATCGACATTTTTAGCAGGGTATATTAACCTGGGTTAGCATCAACTGTCCTTTAACACTGGAAATGCTTTGCTCCACATTCTTCTTGCTTTCAATGTTTGCACTGAGAAGTACGTTGTAATTCTGATAGGTTTCTCCTTACATGTACCTTATTGTTTTTCTCTTGTGGCTTTCAGAATTTTTTCTTTGTTTTGGGCATCTAGCGTTTTAACTGTGATATGGCATGGAGAGTTTAAGTTCTGATCTTGTCTGTTTAGAGTCCTATGTGTTTATTGTATTTGTATTTGTCTTTTTTTTTTTTTTAGTTTGGGGAAATTTTCATCTATTATTCTGTTGAATATCTGATGAATACCATTCTCTTGGGATTCTTCTTCTTGTGATGCAGAGGTTTGATCTTTTCAGTGTCCCACAGTTCCTGGTTGTTCCACTTTTGTGTATTTTTAAATTTTTCATAATCTTTACTTGAGGTTTTTTGTTGTTCTGTTTTATCTTCCAGGTCTGATATTCTTTGTTCTGCTTCCTCCATTCTGCTTCTAAGGCTTTTCCATTCCTTTCTTCTTGATTGTATGAGCGTTTGATTTCCTTTTTCATTTCGTCTTCTGATTTCTTTAGTATTTCCACTTCCTTTTGGAGCCTTTCAATCTCTTCCTGTAGCTCTTTGCTTCCCTGGTTGGTTTCCTTATCTTTTTCAACATGGGATCTTTTTAGTGTTTCCACTTCTTTCCAGAGTTTGTCATTCTCTTTCTCTAGGTCCTTCTTGAGTTTTTCGTTCTCTCTCCTAAGTTCTCTGACGTGTTCTTTATAGTCTTTGATTTCTTTGAGTATGTCCACAAATGTATTTCTAATATGTGTGTCCTGGGCCATCTCCAGGGGGATCCCACTGTAGGAGTCTTCCACAGGGCTGGTAGAGCTTGATGTGGAATTATCCTGCACCTTTCCCATGTTGTATCTTCTTCATGTCCCTGGAATATGTGTTTCTCTTTTCCTGCATTCTGATGCGAATCCCAAATGCCTCTTCACTGTGTTGAAGGCTTGCTTTGCTTGCCTTCTTCAGATGCCTTCCTTGTTTGTTTGATTGATGTTTTTCTTCTTTTCTCCTTGCTTATGGAGTGTTGACTTTTCTGAGTTTTAGGCTTTCTATTGGAAGTCTAACTCACTCCTCCCTTTCTGTTCTGAAATTTCTCCAAAGAATCCATTTGGACACTCTTTTGGCAATCTCAGTTGCGGGCGTCGGGGGGGGGGGAGATTCCTGTTTAGCCTGCTTCAGGTGTTCTTGGAAATCCTCCATCTCAAGTCTCACAGTGGCAACAGGCCCATCTTTTATACCAGCTAGGAGGACAATTCTGCCCCCACAGCCACACAAGCCCAATCAAGCCAAAGAGGATTTAATCAAACCAAACACTCCGTCTGGCTGAAGCACCCAGCTTCTATCTGTGCTTCAGGTGTTTTTGGGAAAACCCCGATCTCCAGAGCAATATAAAATTAAAAGGAACAACAACAACAACAATAAAACAATGTTGTTCAAAGAACTGACCAAACAGTAAGCTTCTGCCCTAAACAGTAATCTTCTGCATCAAAAAAATTTAACAAAAACAGACTTAAAAAAGATGCAAGATGTGTATGGCAGAATGCCGGAGCTCTGGACAGGTGGGGACATGGAATGGGTCTATATTTTGTAAAGAAATGTGTGAAATGTAAAAAAGGTCAATAAAAATTGCAAAAAAAAGACTGTATTCCAGAGTAATGAATTTCCCATTTAGAAGACTGCACTCCCCCATTGATGAAATTCCATTGAATACCATTACTTTTAAAAATTCAAAATAATATGAAGCCCTAAACATATATAAGAGTTAACATACAATTTATTCCTGGAGGACATAATTCTGGTATATATATTATCTTTATATAGGCATATTTTGGAGCAATACTATTGCGAGGGAAACACGACAACGTAAGGACTGGGTCAAAGGACTGACTGACATAGTTAAATTCTGCCCCAAACAATAAATCCTTAGAGATAAAAACTTTAAAAAGACTGAGAGAAAGAGGCAGGCCATGTATGGCAGAATGCATGATCTGGGGTAGGGTGTGGAGAAGCGAAAGGGGATTATGTCTAAATTAAACTGAAATATGATGTTTGAAATACACAAAACATCAATAAAAGTATATTAAAATTCAAAATGGTTACTATGAAGACAAACAAAGCTACTAAGCTTAATTACTTATGTGCTCAATATATTCAAGAAAAGCATACTTAACACACTGGAATTATGGTAAAGCTGATGGAGAAACTAATCCCTGGGAGAAGTGGCAACAACAGGATAATTTTGATGTTTCCCTTTGGCTTCTGAGTCTACGCATTTGGGTATGTGCACTACGTTCTCTCTTGTGTTTATGATATTACTTCTACTGCTGATGTTGTTCTTTCTACTCATGTTAATCTTCTCTGACTTCAAACTCTAGATTATTCAGCCTTTCAATGAGGGATGAAGATCAGAATATCTCCAGGAATATTTCAGGCCTTCAGCAACTGAATGGGACTCCTGAGACATCTACTTTGGGTTCTGATATGATACTTGGTTTTCCATCATTCCAGTGTGCAGATGGCCAATATTTGACTTCCAAGTTCATATTATATATGCCATTCTAATAAATATATTATACATTATATTTATTTAATATATAATTATATATAACATATTTTATGCATAAAAGCATTTTATTGAGTCTTTACTATATGACTTCATTTATTATAATATGTAATGCTTTCTTGTTTTGTTGGGCTCCGAAGATGCCTGGCAAAAGCAGGTTAAGAATGTGAGAGTTAATTTTCACTTACAGATTGTGGGTACAGTTCATCATAGTAGAAGAGTTATGGAACCAGTTGTGTGTGGCAGTAGATCAGATTGTATCACAGTCAGAAAGCAGAGAGTGTTGAATATTGATGTGTAATACTTCTTTCTTTCAGTCTCATACCTTAACCCATGGAATGGTTCCAACCTTAATTAATCTTAATTAATCTAATCTAGAATATTCCTCATACATTTACCATAGGCTTGTTTCAATGATAATTCTAATTCCCAGTCAAGTTATCCAGGGCATACTCATTGTCAAATGAATGACTTAAAATATTTCTTTTCCATCCTTGTTATCTGTTTATTACAAAATTTCTCGACAGAAGTTTCATTAAATTATTCCTGATAACAATGATACAAGGCCTACACAATCAACAGGATAATACACCATCCTTTAATATTCTCTTCACAATTTATAATTTTGTTTTTGAAAGGAGGGGATATTGAGCTTAGAGTTCAATCACCTGCACAATATTATCAATTGTTAGAATGGCAATGGCTAGGTATGCACTTATTTATTACAAAAATTATTTTTAAAATTATAAAAGTAGTCATCTGTGTCTTTGAAACCTAATTACTAACTCATGTCTTTCACAGCTCTTTTCTGTCACAGATACTATCACACTTAACTACATGCTTTTTGCCACTCATATAATAAGCCAATATTAAAACACTAATATAAATCACATAATATATTAAATATTTAATTTATTTTTATTTGTATGAGCATATTGCCTGCTTATACATAAGTATACTCATGTCATACAGTGCCCAGGGAGGTCAGAAAATGGCATAAAATTTCCTTGAAATTGTAGTCATGGGCAGTTGTCAGCTGTCATGTGCATGCCAAGAATTGAACACATGTTTTCTGCATGAGCAGCCAGTGTTCTTAACTGCTGAGCCATCTCTCCAAAGTGACATATTATTAGGAACCTTATTTATCTCAGTAACTAGAGTAGGAAAATGATGTTAATATTAGGTGCATACAAATATCTACCTTTGGAACTGCACAGATGGCTCAGATGTTAAGAGCTATTCTTGCAGAGGACCCAGTTACAAATCCAAGCACTCACTTGGTGGCTGACCACCATCTCTAACTCCAGTTCCAGGGGACCAAACACTCTCTTTTGACTTTCATGGACATTGCACAACATGGGTGCACTTACATATATGCAGCCAATATACTCATACACATAAAATAAAAATAATAAATATATATTTTTAAATCCACCTTATGAAAAACAATAGGCATGTGCCACACTTCATTTAATAGCATTTTTATTTCTCTTAGGAATTGTACACTTAATCCTTTTCCATTTGGATAGAACCCTGCTTCTTTACCCATCCATGAACTATATTAATTGTCTGGTACCTACATCTTATCTTCTCTAGTGAGTTGATAGTGATAGCTTAGATTTTATGTAAAAAAGAACATACTAATCTGCACAAGAGATTATTTCTGATTTACATTTTGAAACTCTACAAAGAGTGTTAACTTTGTATCCTATCCACTGTATTAAAACATCATCCGATCAGTGAGGTGCCAGTGAGGTAAGGCACACTTGCCTTGACATCTGGGCAGGGGGTGGTTTGCACCCACCCCTGTAAGTCCCAGTTCAGACTCCAGACAGCCGCCTGGTGTCACCAAGCTGCCAGTGAGGCAAGGCAGACCTGCTTTGACCCTTGGGGAGCTCGCCCACAGAAGTCCCAGCTCAGACTCCAGACAGGCACAAGGAGTCAGTGATATGCCTGTGAGGCAAGGCGGACCTGCCTTGACCATTGGGGTGCTAGCCACCTGACCCTGGAAGTCCCAGATCAGACTCCAGACAGGCGCCCTGAGTCAGTGAGGTGCCAGTGGTGCTACCTTGATCTTTGGGATCCTACCAGTAGGCAGACCAAAGTAGCAACTGAACCCCCCCATCATTCTGATGGAGCTCTGGTTCAGAGGATTTAACAGGAGGAGCATTGGTGATGATAGTCTGTGCAGCCAACTTGAGGTGCCAGAATTCAAAGAAACAAATAAACAGAAAAATCCACATGCCAAAGACACAAAGAGAAAACAACATGGGAAAAGCTCATAATAAATCCACACCAAACTCTAGCAACCCTACAGAAGATCTCTACAATGAGATCTCTGAGGAAAGAAGCCAGGACACCAAACTTCGAAGAACAACTGTAGACATATTCAAAGCAAGTGGAGAACTAAGAGAAGAGAATGAAAAATTCAAGAAGGACCTAGAGGGAGATAACGACATATTGTAGAAAGAACTAAGGGGAGAAAAACTCCCTTTGAAAAACTCAAGAAGGACCTAGAGGGAGAAAATGACAAACTCCAGAAAGAAGTGGAATCACTGAAAAGATTCCAGGCCGAAATGACAAAAGAAAATAACTAACGAACCAAGCAGCTACAAATTGAGAATGACAGGCACCAGAAGGAATTGGAAAATCTAAAAAAAATCACAGGATGAAATGAAAAAGGATATTGAACATTCATCCAACCACCAGGAAAGAATAGGAAAAAGCCACAGAACCAGAATGGAAGAAGCAGAAAATAAAAAGAATCTCAAACCTGCAGGATAATACAGAGCAACTACAAAGCTCAAGTAAAGATTATGAAAAACAAAAACAAAAACAAAAAAAAAAAAACCACAAGAGTGTAATAAATATGGGACACTCTGAAAATTCCAAGATTCTATATCATAGGGCTAGAGGAAGGAGAAAATCCCAAGACAACACTATTGACCACATCTTCAACATAATAATAGAATAAAATTTCCCCAAACTGAGAAAAGACAATCCCATACAAATACAAGAAGCACATAGAGCACCAAATAGAACGGACCAGAAAAGAAACTTCTCATGCCATATAATTGTTACAACACTAGATGCTCAAAACAAAGACAAATACTGAAAGCCACAAGAGAAAAACAACAAGTTACATATAAGGGGAAACCCATCAGAATCACAGTGACTTCTCAGTGCAAACTATGAAAGCTAGAAGAACTTGGAACAAAGTATTCCCTCTGCTAAACAACTTTAGATGCCAACTACATCCAGCAAAAAATATCAGTTATAGTTGAAGGAGGAAGATAATTCTTTCCCCACATGAAAAAGATGAAAGAATGCATGTCTAAGAAACAAACACTTCAAAAAATCTTCAAAGAAATCCAAAGAACAGAGGAAAGGAGCAAATATCCCTAAGCAATTAAAGACAGAAATCAACAAAAGCATAATAGAATAATTGCAAACATAAACCAAGAATGCTAACAAAAAATAAGAAGAAAGGAAGCAACACATATCTCTCAATAACAACATTAAATATTAATAGTCTAACCTCCCAAATCAAAACACATAGACTGGGATAATGGATTAGGAAACAGAATCTTTCTCTATGTTTTCTACAAGAAAACCATCTCACCCTGAAAGACAGACACAACCTTCGAGTGCAAAAATGGAAAAAAAAAATATTCCAAGTGAATGGTACCAAGAAACAAGCCAGAGTGGCTATTCCAATATTAGACAAAAACTAATCAGAAGAGACAAAGAGGGCCATTACATCCTTGTCACAGGAACAATTCACTATGGGGACTTCACCATCCTAAATGTATATGCACCAAACTCTGGTGCACCTAACTTTATAAACACCTCTCTGCAGGACATTGAGACACACATTAATCGTAACACATTAATAGTGGAGGACTTCAACATCCCACTGAGACCCTTGGATGGATCAACTGGAAGAAAATAAACAAAGAGACATCAGAACTGAACAATACAATACACCAAATGGACCTCACAGACATCTACAGCATATTCCACCCAAACACCATAGAATATACTTTCTACTCACCACTGCATGGAACATTCTCCAAAAATCAACCATGTACTGGGGCACAAAAGAAATCTCAACAAAGACAAAAAGATTGAAATTATCCCATGCATTCTATCAGACCACAGTGTAAAAAAAGCTCAATATGAACACCAGAATAAGCCCAACTACTTACAAGAACATATGGAGAATAAACAACACCATTCTGAATAATGAATGGGTCAGGGAAGAAATAAAGAGTGAAATAAAAGTATTCATGGAACTGAATGAAAAAGACAATACAACAGAACAAAACTTGTGGGATATTTTAAAAGCAGTCATGAGAGGGAAATTTATAGCCCTAAGTGCACACATCAAAAAAACAGAAAGGGAAATAAACGTTCTAACACTGTAGCTATAAACACTTGAGAGACAACAACAAATGGACCCTAAATCCAAAAGACAGGAAGAAATCACAAAAAATCAGAGCAGAACTAAATGAAATAGAAACAAAGAAAACAGTGCATAGAATCAACGAATCCAAAAGCTAGTTCTTTGAAAAGACAAACAATGAGACAGACCTCTAGCCCAGTTAACAAATAAAAGAAAGAAGGAAAGAAAGAAAGAAAGAGCAACTCCAAATCAATAGTATTCCTGATGAAGTTGGAAACATCACAATAGACAAAGAAAAGATCCAGACAACCAAAAGGCAATACTTCAAAAGCCTTTATTCCACTAAATTAGAAAAAAAAACACCTAAGAGAAATGGATGAATACTTGAATTCCTGGGAACCACCAGAACTTAAGCAAGAAGAGATTGACAGTTTAAACATAATATTTGAGGAAAATTGAGGATATAATAAAAAGCCTCCCAACTGAAAAAAGCCCAGGCCCAGATGGATTCACAGCAGAATTCAGAATCCAGCATCACCCTAATACCCCAAACAGGCAAAGATCCAACCAAAAAAGAAAACTATAGACCCATCTCATTAATGAATATAGATGCAAAAATTCTCAACCAAATACTTGCAAACCACATACAGACCCACATCAAAAAGATCATCCATCATGACCACGTTGGATTCATACCAGAGATGCAGGGATGATTCAATATACATTAATCAATAAATATCATAATCACATAAATGGACTGAAAGACAAAAACCACACGATCATCTCAATTGATGCAGAAAAAGCCTTTGACAAGATCCAGCATCGGTTCATGTTTAAAGTCATAGAGGGAATCAGACTGAACATGAACAAATTCATATGTAGCAAATCCACTGCCAACATCATCCTAAATGGAGAAAAATTGGAATCATTTCCCTTAAAGGTGTGAACCCAGCAAGGCTGCCCCTTATTGCCACTCTTCTTTAACATAGTGCTTGAAACATTTTCTAGGGTAATAAGACAAGAGAAGGAAATTAAAGGAGTACTATCAGGAAAAGAAGAAGTTAAGCCATCCCTTTTTTGCAGATGATGTGATAGTTCTCCTAAGGGTTGCTAAAAACTCCACCAGAAAACTTCTAGAAACGATTTAAAGTAAAGTGGCAGGATACAAAATTAACCTGGAAAAACCAATACTCTTTCTTTACACCAACAATAAACAAGTGGAGAAGGAATATAAGAACTTCCCACTCACAATAGCTTCAAAATTAAAATACCTAGGAACAAACCTAACCAAAGATACCAAAGATCTTTACAACAAAAATTTACACTCCTGAGGAAGGAGATTGAAAATGCCATCAAAAGATGGAAAGACATCCCATGCTCATGGATTGGAAAAATTAATATAGTACAAATGTCCATCTTACCCAAATTGATATACAGATTCAATGAAAATTCCCATTCAAAATCCCCATAAGCTTCTGCACAGACCTGGAAAAATTCCTTATTTTCATATGGAAAAGCAAAAGATCCGGAATAGCTAAAGCAACCCTGAGTGAAAAATACAATACAGGAAGAATTGCTCTACCAGACTTCAAGCTATATTACAGGGCCATAGTCATAAAGACAGCCTGGTACTGGCACAAAAACAGACCCGCTGACTAATGGAACAAAATTGAAGATCCAAACTTGAGCTCAGACAATTTCACCCAGCTCATATTTGACAAAAGGGCAAAAAACCTCAATGGAAGAAGGATAGCATCTTCAGAAAATGGTGGTGGCAAAACTGGATCATCATTTGTAGAAGAACAAAATTGAACCTCTACCTCTTACCCTGCACAAAAATCAACTCCAAGTGGATCAAAGATCTCAACGTAAAACCTGAAACCCTGAAGGTTTTAGAAAAAAAGTTGGTAACAACCTACAAGTCATAGGTGTAAGAAAAGAATTTCTAAATCAGACAGCAGCTGCACAGGACATAAGGTCAACAGTTGACAAATGGGGTCTTATCAAACTCAAAAGCATCAGTACAATGAAAGAAATAATTAAGGAAGTGAAGAGAAAACCCACAACGTGGGAGGAAATCTTCACTATTGATAAATCGGACAGAGCATTAATGTCAAGAATATATAGCCTACTCAAAAAACAATGAAGTAAGAAAACAACTGACCTACTCATCCAAAGATGGAGTAAAGGTCTGAACAGAGATTTCACCAATGAAGAATTAATGATGGCTAAGAAGCATCTTAAAAAGTATCCAACACCATTAATAATTAAGGAAATGCAAATGAAAACCACTCTCAGATATCATCTCACTCTGTTATGACTGGTTAAGATCAAGAACACAAAAGACATCAAATGCTGGATAGGTTTTGTGGAAAGGGGGACACTCATCCACTGCTAGTGGGAATGTAAATTTGTAAAATTACTATGGAAAGCAGTGTGGAGAACCCGTAAAGACTCAAAATGAGCCTACCACCTGGCCCAGCCATACCACTCCTGGGTATACACCTACAAGACTCATCATACCGCAAAGATACATGCACATCCATGTTTATTGCAGCTCTCTTCACAATAGCGAAGAGCTGGAACCAACCCAAATGCCCCTCAACTGACGAGTGGATGACAAAAATGTGGTACATCTACACAATGGTGTACTACTCAGCGATCAATAAAGATGACATCATCAAATTTGCAGGTAAATGGATGGAACTCTAAGCCATTAGGCTAAGTGAAGTGACATGGTCCCAGAAAAACAAGCAGTGAATGGTTTCCATCATTTGTAGATGCTAACACTAAATTCCCAGATGAAAGGCAAGCTGAAGAACATTATTGTTATATTTCTGTTTATCTGAAAGCAACTATGTTGTTATAATGTAAATCTCTTACCAGGCTCTATAATCCACCACTTTCTCGATCCACCACTTTCTCTCAGACTCTGTAATTACTGTATATGAGTGGAAAGTATATATATATATATATATATATATATATATTCATATTTCAGAGTAATATAAAATTAAAGGAGGGGCTGGAGAGATGGCCTAGCGGTTAAGAGCGCCGACCGCTCTTACAGAGGACCCGGGTTCGATCCCCAGCACCCACATGGCGGCCGAAAACCATCTGAAACTCCAATTCCAGGAGAACTCCAGTTCCAGGGGAATC
>VZQC01012969.1:144406-164771 GCA_009823505.1 Rhizomys pruinosus
TATATATATATATATAAATGTTTTTCCTAGTTTTAAGATAGTAGTATGCCATGCAACTCGAATATAAGGTGGAAACTTACTAGACTTCTATAAAATAATTCTAATTATTTCAAAGAATAACAGATCAGACAAATAAATATTCCTTTTGTTTAACAAGAAGGCAAAGATAATACTTTTGTTGTTTAGGTAAATAACAGGGGCAAACTAAAAAAAAAAACTAAAACTGCCACATTCCCTCTTTTTCTTATTCTTGGCTCAAGACTTACTCTATCACTTTCCCTTATATGATTGGTTCTCAACTACATAAACCCTCTCACATCCAGAATTCATGGAACTCTGTTTTCTGATTCTGAGAAACACTCTTTCTCAAAATGTTTAGTTATGTACCCTCTCCTATCTGACCTATTGGTTGTTAACTCTGACTCCTGCATACTGACTAGAATATGTTTCCTCGGGTAGGGTGGTTTGTATATGCTAAGCATCTAAGTGGATTACCTTGGAGCTAAATGGATTGTAGTTTTGGTCTTAGTTTTACTTGATGCAGTTCAAGCCAATTTTGTTCTTTTCAATTGGTTTGTCTTTTTTCAATTATGATTTTTAACTCTAAACATGTTTTCACCAAAATAATATGGTTTCTAGATGTAAGAAAGATTATTCCAATGCCAAAGTAATCTAAATTTCATACCATATTTAAGGCATATTCTGAAAATCAAGGACTCTAGTAGAAAATACATTATGATTTTGATTAATGTTTTTCATTTTCTATATTTACTTATCATTGAATAACTTTTATCTTCCTTTACCACTCCATTGCCTCACAGAACTTGCTTTCTTTGCTCAGTTTGAATACCTGACTTATTTCTGAATAAATTTGGTTTGTGATAAAACTTAGCTATAAGTAATGAGAAAAGTGGAAAGGCTAAAACAAGGCACAGAAGAAAGAAAAAATACAAAAGAAAAATATCACACTGTATTAACTATAAGTTTCAAATAACTATGATTGGAAATTGACTTAATATTACACAACACACTGCATTATCTTTTTGAGTTTGGATGTAATTAGGAACCCTCTCATTTCAATGGTAAGAGTCAACAACATAGCATTAGAATTCATGATGATTTGCAAGAAGAATTGCAAGGGAATATTTGAGGAAGTAAAATGATTGAGGTTGATGATTTTATTCAGGAAATAATCATTAAAATTACTTAGGCCAGCAAGATGGTTTAGCAGGTAAAAGTGCTTGCCATGGAAGACTGATGACCTGAGTTCAATCTTCAGATTTCATGATTGAAGGTAAGAACCAACACTAGATAGATGTCCTCTGCATTCCATATATACACCATAGTATTCACATGTAGGAACACACCCCCACAGATAAATTATCACTATTCCAGCAAACTTTATTCACAAGGAAAATAAAGCCATGGTTTAAAAACTTGATAGTCATACATATTGCTATTTTTTATGAAAAATGTGTTTATTTCTAGTGTGTTAAATTAGATCCTTGATAAAAGCTGTGTATGAGTCTTACAAAACCAAGGCAACTGATTCATTCTCAAATATTTTATTTTCCTATACTTTTGAGTCCGAGTTAATTCATATGGCTTTTCTTCATGCATGATCAATGCTCCCTAATACATTTGACAGGTGTGCCACTGTCTCTTTCCAATCCTGAATTGATTTACTCTTTCAGTCTGCACTGTGACTAACCAGCTCAAGGTTGTTATGACTTATTTGAAAAACTGAAATAGCCCTTAACCTTTTTATTCTCTCCATTCTGGATTTTCTCATTTTCTCCACATACTAGTCATGGTCATTCTAAACATTAAATGAAGCCTTGCAAGTCACTCCCATCAAATAGTAATAATAATAATAATAATAATAATAACCATTTTCTTTGCTATTACACATAATATTTTAGCCTAGGTTTGATTGGCCTTATATCTGGTTTTCAGAACTTCCCTACTGTTCTCTATGCATTATCGTATATTATGTTCCATCCTTTAAAATCTTTAACTTTCCTTTGAGTTCTAGAGACAGTCCATTCTCTTTGCTTTTGCTGTTCTTCCTGAAGTTACATAGTGAGTATATTACCTCTAAAATGAAATCGTTCTTAAGTCCTTTAGATAACAGCAGTTGTCTTTTCCTCTTATTAAATTTTGATTTATTTTCAAATGAACCCGATCAAGTGGAATTAATCTGAAATAGGCATGAGGTCATGTGCTGGTGATCTCCAGGTGAAATGAGAATTCTGTGGTGGTTTTAATGAGAAATTTCTCCCATATGCTCAAATATTTGAACACTCACTTGGTGGCACCTGTTTTGGAGGATCATTTATCCTTTCTGGAGAGTGTCCTCTCTGGAAGAAGCACAACACTGGAGGAGGGATTTTAGAATTCTTTGACTTACCCCACTTGCAGCTTGCTACTGCTCCCCTTCCCTTTCTCTCACCCTGACTCTCTGCTTCCTATAAGGTTTGAAGATGTGAGCACTCAGCTTTCTGCTTTGGCTGCCTCTGCCACAATGCCTTCCCCCATAAAGCATTATTATATACCTCTGGACACATAAGCTGAAATAAATACTTTTATAAATTGCCTTCATCATAGGTTTTTAATTAATTGATTTATTTACTATTTTATTTATATTTTATGTCTATGAGAGTATTGCCTGCATGTAGGTAAGTGCACCCATGTTGTCCAACACCCACAGAGGTCAGATGACAGCATTAAATACCCTGAAATTGGTGTTATGGATGGTTCTTAGCCACCATATGGGTGCTGTAAAATCAAACCCGGGTCCTCTGAAAAAGAAGTCAATGCTCTTAAGAGCTGAACCATCTCTCCATCCTAGTCATGGGGTTTTATCACAGCACCAGAAAAAACAAATAATACAATATCCTAAAAAGTTTTAAAATCTAGATGTAAAACAGATGGCATAATTTACCACAGAACATGCCGGAATAATTCTTCATTTTAGTATCTGCAGAAACCATGGAAGTAGCACAACAAAACAAAATAAGTGTGGCAATAAAAGTAAATCATTCTCCGAGATGAGAGTCTTTATAAGTATATGCAGCACAGCATTTGGTATTTCAGATTATGTATGCATGAAAATGGATAGGAACACAATGCAAATATAAAAGAATAAAAAATCTGTGGTGCCTCAGTTTCTCTTCTTGTTCATGTGAGGAAATGTTCTGCCAGTAGCAGTTTTAGGGATAAAGTGTTCATTTTAGCTCACATTTGAAGGTACAGCCCAGAAATGCAGGGAAGACAAGGAAGCAGGAGATTGAAATAGCTGGTCAGGTTACATCCAAAGTCAGGGAATAGAGAAAAAAAAATGCTTCTACTAAGATTTTTATTTTATATGAAGTAAAGGACACAATGCAAGGGAGTTGTCCTGACCACGTTTGAGAAGAGTCTTCCAAATTTAATAATGTAATCAAGTAAATTGTTGCACAGGCATGCCCTGAATCTCACCTCTCATACGTTCCAAGATCTTGTTCAGTTGATAATTAAAGTTAACTATTACACATGTTTTTTTAGCAACATCATACTGATAGGGCCATTTAGCCATAGCCATTGTTTTCCTCTAGATGATGTTGAGACCAAATAAGAACATTCTCGATGCGGAGTTTTTATTGATATATTATATGGGTTTATATATATGTTTCATCATTTATTTGGTATATTATTTTTTTCCAAATTTTATTGTTATTAAACTTTTTGCATAAGTCATACATCATTTCTCAATCGAATCCAGAGTCGCTTCCCCTTCCATGTCTCCCAATGCCGCGGAGGTCAGAAGAGGCTCTCGGATTCCCCTGGAACTGGAGTTCTCCTGGAATTGGAGTTTCAGATGGTTCTCGGCCGCCATTTGGGTACTGGGGATTGAACCCGGGTCCTCTGTAAGAGCAGTCAGTGCTCTTAACCGCTAGGCCATCCCTCCAGCCCCCATTTTTATGTAGGCACCCAGGGCTATGAACTTCCCTCTTAAGACTGCTTTTAAAGTGTCCCGTAGGTTTTGTTGTGTTGTATTGTCATTGTCGTTTAGTTCCAGAAATGTTTTTATTTCTTTATTTCATCCTTGACCCATTCATTATTCAGGAGCATATTGTTTAGTCTCCATGTGTTCGTGTAGGTAGCATGGCTTATCCTGGTGTTGATATTGATCTTTATTGCACCTTGGTCTGATAGAATGCATGAAATTATTTCAATTTTTTTTTTAATTTCTTGAGTTTTTTTTTTCCTGTGTCCAGGTATGTGGTCAATTTTGGAGAATGTTCTGTTGGGTGGGGTATTGAGTAGAATGTATATTCTCTGCTGCTTGGATGGAATATTCAGAAGATGTCTGTGAGGTCCATTTCCTGTATTGTATTGTTCAGTTCAGATATCTCTGTTTATTCTTTGTTGATCTGGCCAAAGTATTCAGTGGGGGTATTGAAGTCCCCTACTATGTGTGCTGTGTTAATCGGTGCCTTGATGTCCTGTAGAGATGTATTTATAATGGTTGGTGCACCAGAGTTTGGTGCATATATATTCATGATTGTGAGGTCTTCATGGTTAATTTCCCCTTTGATAAGGATGTAATGGCCCTTTTTGTCTCTTCTACTTGCTTTTGCTTTGAAGTCGTTTTTGTCTGATATTAAAATACCAATTCCTGCTTTCTTTTTGGTGCCAGTTTCTTAAAATATTTTTCCTTCCTTTCACTTTAAGTTGATGCCTATCCTTGAGGGTGAGATGGGTTTCTTGTAGACAGCATATGGATGGATTCTCTTTTCTAATCCATTCTCCCAATCTTTGCCTTTTGATTAGGAAGTTTTGTCCATTAATATTTAAGATTATAATGGAGAGGTGTGTGTTGCTTTCTTTCACCTTATTATCCATTTATATTTTTCTTTTCTTTTTCTTTTTTTCTTTTATTTATTTTTATGTGTATGAATATACTAAATGCATGTAGGTTTGTGCACCAGTGTCATGCAATGCTGTGGATGTCAGAAGATGGTGTTGGATTCCCCTGGAACTGGAGTTAAAGATGGTTTTCAGCTGCCATGTGGGGGCTGGGGATCGAACCTGGGTCCTCTGCTAGAGCAGTTGGCACTCTTAACTGCTAGGCCATCTCTCCAGACTTACATTTTTCATCTAGGTTTCTACTTCTACGTTTCTTCTTTTATTAATTTCTCCTTCAAGGTGCCTGGGGGGTAGTTGCTCCTCTCCTCTGTCCTTTGAATTGCTTCAATTATTCTCTGAAGGGTTGGTTTTTCCAACCATCCTTTCATCTTCTTTATGTTATGGAAGATTTTTCTCTTTCCTTCAACTAGAATCAACACTTTTGCTGGGATTTAGTAACCTGGGTTGGCATTTATGGTTGTTTAGCACTGGGAATGCTTTGCTCCATGTTCTTCTTGCATTCATAGTTTTGCACTAAAAAGTCAGCTGTAATTCTGATAGGTTTCTGCTTATATGTAACTTGTTTTTCTCTCGTGGCTTTCAGAATTTTGTCTTTGTTTTGGGTGTCTAGTGTTTCAACTATGATATGGTGGGGGAAGTTTCTTTACTGGTCTAGTCTATTTGGTGTTCTATGTGCTTCTTGTATTTTATATAGGTTTGTCTTTTTTAATTTGGGGAAATTTTCATCTATTATTCTGTTGAGAATATGATCAATACCATTCTCTTGGGATTCTTCTCCTTCCTCTATCCCTATGATGTAGAGGATTGATCTTTTCATAGTGTCCCACATTTCTTGGTTGTTCTACTCTTGTGTATTTTTAAAATTTTCATAGTTTTTACTTAAACTTTTTAGTTGTTCCGTGTTATCTTCTAGGTCTGGTATTCTTTTTATCTGCTTCTCCCATTCTGCTTCTGAGGCTTTTTTCCATTCTTTCCTTTTGTTTGGATGACTGTTCAATTTCTTTTTCCATTTCTTCCTGTCTTTTCTTTACTATTTCCACTTCTTCTTGGATCTTCTCAATCTTTTCTTGTATCTCCTTGCTTCATTCATTTTTCATTTCAGCATGGGATCTTTTCAGTGTTTACAATTCCTTCTGGAGTTTGTCATTTTTTATTTTTTTCCTCTAGCTCTTTCCAGAGTCTGTCATTTTCTCCTTTTAGTTCATTCTGAAGTTTGTTCTTGCTCCCTCTAGGTCCTTTCTGAGTTTTTCATTGTCTCCCCTTAGTTCTATAATTTCTTTGAATATATCTGTGATTGTTATTCTATGATCTGTGTCCTGGGTTACCTCTAGGGAGATCCCATTGTAGCAGTCCTCCACAGGCTCCATAGAGTTTGGTGGGGAGTTATTGTGCATTTTTCCCTTATTGTTCTTTCATTATGCTCTTGGCATGCGGTTTGCCTTTTGCCTGTATTCTGACACGAATCTTGAATGCCTCTTCACCTTGTTGAAGGATTGCTTCCTTGATTCCTTCAGGCATCTTTGTTGTATTCTCCTTATGTATGGAGTATTGGGTTGTCTAGGTTTCAGGCTTTCAATTTTGGTTATATATTGGAAGGTATAGTTCACTCTTCCCTTTCTGTTCCATAAGAAATGGGTGGGTAAAAACTTCTGAGCACTGTATTCCTCTGCTGCCAGCCACTCTCTCTGGTGTTTCAGTTGGCTGGGGGGGGGTAATTGAGTAGCTTGCTTAGCACACACAGGTATCCTCCACCCACGCTCTGGCACCTAATGCCTGTCGCCTCTGAGTTTGAAACTCAGTTCCTGGCTCCCAGAATTCTCTGGTCCCAAACACTGGTCTGCTCAGCCTCTGCCCATGCTCACACCAAATGTCTGCATCCTCTGAGTTCAAACCTTGGCTCCCAGCTCTGGTATATTATTTTTTATAAAACATATTACTAAGACTTATTTTCAATATCTGTGGTGAAAAGAAAATAGTGTTTCATTGGGTTGGTTTATTAAGTAGAATAATAGTGGTAAAAACTTAGTTTAATGTAAGTCAAGTAGTGATTGTCTAATAAATATCAACAATATTTATTTTGTTTAATCTTATTCAAGAGGTAAATCATTTTCTATGTACCTAAAATGAATGTTGAGCTCAGGAAGGTCAAAAAACTATTGCAGACTTGGCACACCTAAGATTATTGGATAGAAATCTCTCAATACTATGATAGCAAATGGTGCTGGCAGAACTGGATTACCACTTGTAGAGAATAAAACTAAATACCTACTATCAACCTTGTACAAAATCAACTTCAAATGGATCAAAGACCACAATATGAAATCTGAAAGTCTGAAAATGATAGAAGAAAACTTTGCCAGTGACCTACAGAATATAGGTGTAGGAAAAGACTTTCTAAATTAAACAGCAGCTCTACAGGAAATAAGGTCAACAGTCAACAAGTTGGGCTTCATTAAAGTCAAAAGATTCTGTACAGTGAAAGAACAATCAAAGACGTGAAAGAACAATCAAAGACCTGAAGAAAAACCCACAGAGTGGGAAGAAACCTTCACCAGTGATACATCTGACAGAGAATTAACATCCAGAATATATAAATTGCTCAAAAAACAAGGAGCAAGAAAGCAAATGGACCAATCAAATATGGAGAAAAGAGCTGAACAGAGACTTAACAAATAAAGAAGTGAAGATGGTTGAGAAACATCTATAAAATGTTCAATGTTGATAAAAATTAATGTAACACAAATTAAAAACAGATTAAGATTTCCTCTTACTCTGGTAACATGTCTATGGTCAAGAAAACAAAACAAAACAAAACAAAAAAATATCAAGTGCAACCCCTATGGAAAGCAGTGTGGACAACTGTTAAAAGATTCAAAACGAACCTACCACTTGATCCACTCATACCAGTCCTGGGTATATATCCACAAGACTCATCTTACTGTAGCAATACATGCAAAGCCATGTTTATTGCAGCTCTCTACACAATAGACTAACCCAAATGCCCCTCAACTGATAAGGGGATAAATAAAATGGGGTACATCTGCACAATGGAGTTTTATGCAGAGGTAAAGAAAGATTGCATCATGAAATTTGCAGGAAAGTGGATGGAACTAGAAGAAGTTATGCTAAGTGAAGTAACACAGTCCCAGAAAAATAAACGATGTATAGCTTCCCTCATTTTTGGATTCTAGTACCAAATCCTTATTTGTTAAGGCAAACTGAGTATTTTTTAGTGAATATAATAACTAATGCTTCTAGAAAAAGTACACTAAAATATACATCAAATTGCTATGTAATTTAGGAATGTAGTGTAATATTTCTTTTTACCTGTATGCAACTCTATTGTTAAAAGCTGAAGCCATAAACATGTTCTGGAATTTACCTATAGTTTATTTTCCAATGCCATAATTTTGGTATATGTGTGGATTGTATGCATGCATATTTTGGAGTAATATAAAATTAAAGGGAACAACAACAACAAAAAAACATGTTCAAAGAACTGACTGAAATCGTAAACTTCTGCCCAAAACAGTAAACTTATGCATCTAAAAATTTAAAAAAAGACTCAGAAAAGATGCAAGATATGTATGGCAGAATGCATGAGCTCTGGATGGGTGGGGGGCATGGAAGGGGGATTGGGTCTGAATTTCATTAAGAAAGGTTGTATGAAATGTGCAAAAGTTCACTAAAAATTTAAGACAAAAGAAAAAAATACAGGAGTATGAACTGTTGAAACCCTTGAAAAATAATCATGATCATGTAAAATCAAATATTTAACAACTTTAGTATGCTATATATTTAAATATTCAACATTCAAGGAATCAGGCATACCTCCAGATATCCAAACATAATCTAAACCAGGGTTGTCCATATATAAAAATGTGAGTTTCAAATAACAGAAAACTAAAGGAGGGGATTGAAATAATTGACAGAAGTTAGAAGATGGAAGGATTTAGTAAGAGAGAGAGAGAGAGAGAGAGAGAGAGAGAGAGAGAGAGAGAGAGACTGAAGATTTATCAAGTGAGAAAGGAAAAGGAAACTCTAAAAAATTCTTAATATAGCAAAACGCTGTTAAACTCAATGGCTTTTAAAGCCACACCCATGACCTACCATACCCACTCAACATCCTGAATTCCAGCGGCTGATTCAGAATGTGCTTCCTCAGTAATACAACTTGTAACTAATGTTGCTATATCTTCTTTGCCTCTCTCTCAAGCTCTTTCTTCTCCTGTGAGCAGATGATTCCTTTGTACTTTACTTGCCTCAGCAGTTGTTTCAGGATGTATATTCGCATATGAATATTTGGAGCTAGGATACAAAAATAAGGAAAATATGCATCACTTTGTTTTTTAAGTCTGGGTTACTTCACTAACTATAAGTGACTTCCACACATTTGCCTACACATTTCATGATTTCATATTTTCTATTGCTGAACCACATTTTTTATTTTACCATAGTTTCATAATCCATTAATTGGTTGAGGGGCATTCAGTTTGTTTCCATTTACTAGCTATTGTAAGATGATCAGCAACAAACATTGCTAAGCAACTCTGTAGTAGCATATCAAGTTCCTTGGGTATATGCAAAGGAGCAGCTGAGCTGTGTCAAATGGCAGATCTATTTTTAGCCTTTGAATATTTTCCACACTGATTTCCACAGTGACTCTTCTACTTTGCAATTCCAAAGTGCAGTAAATTAGGGTCCCCCTTTCCTCATATCCTCCACAGCCTTTCTTGTCTAATTGCTTTCTTGGTCTTAGCCTTTCTACACCATGTAAAATGAAATGTTAAAGTTGGATTTTGCTTTTTATTCCCTAGTTCCAATGACATTGAACACATTTTAAGGTATATCTTAGCCATTTTATTTCTTCTTTTGATAAATCTGTTAAGAGCAATGGACCATTCCTTAATTGGGTCTTTTGTTTTCTTGATTCTTTGGTTTTTAACTTTTTTATATATTCTTGAAATTAACCCTGCATTGGAAATAAAGCTATCAAAGATTCCCATTGTGTGGGCTTATTAGCTATATAATTAACTATTTCCTGTGCTGCACAAAAGCATTTTAGTTTAATGAGGTTCACTTTGTCAATAGTTGACCATAATTTCTGAATGAATTGTTTCTGGTTTACAAATTCATTACCAGTCCCTATGCATTAGGACGTACTGCTTATATTTTCTTCTAACAATTTTAGTGGTTTAGGATGCACATCAAGGTACTTGATTCATTTGTAATGTATGTTGGTCTAGGATGATAAATAAAGGTCTAACTTCTTTTTCCTATATGTGGAAATCAACTTTTCCTGGCATTATTTTTTGAAGATGTTGTCCTTTTATCTGGTGCATATTTTTGGCATTTTTGTCAAATGTCACCTGGCTGTAATTGTGTGGACAAGTGATTGAATCTTCTATTTTGTTCAGTTGATCTATATGTAGGTTTATGTGCCAGGTCTGTGCTTTTATTTTCTTTCTATAAATGTAACATAGCTTAAAATCAGGCATGACATTCTCTCTAGCATTATTTGATCAGTATTCTTTTTCCCATTCAGAGGTTTTGGTGCTTCCATATGGATTCCATGATCTCTTTCTTTAATTGCATGTTATTGGTATATAAAAATTCTACTGATTTTTCTAAGTTGATTTTCTATGCTGCCACTTTGCTGAAAGTGTTTATCATGTTGAAAAGATTTCTGATAGAATTATTGGACCATATCTTGTTCCTTATTTAATGGGAATATTTCAAATGTCTCTCCATTCATTAAAATGATTTTGGATTGAGTTTCTCACATATAGTATATATTATGGTGTGGTATGTCCCCTCCAGTACTACTCTGTCAAGTAGTTTTTCATGAAGACTTTGTCAAAGACCATTTTTAGGATCTATTGTGATGATCATGCAGTTTCAGTCTTTAAGTCTGTTTATATGATTTATTACAATATTTGTCTTCAGCTTTATAGAAGCCCTCCACTTTAGAGCAATTTGGAGGTTATTATGTTCCTGTATAGGCAATAATCATTCTATTTGTGAAATAGTATCAAATGGCTTTGAAGTTTGGAATATTTGTCAGGAATTCCCAAAATGCCAAAGGATTGTACTAATTATATGAGACAGCCCTGCATTATGAACCTATTGTAGGTTAATGAGCTTCTCTTACAGTCTGTGAAGAGATTGATATTTATTTTTTCCAAGTTATACATATATATTATCTATATATAATTTCAGAGCTACATTAAGCCATGTTTTTTATGTAATATGTGGTGCCTGCAATAAGATACTTGCATATTTACTAGGGATGAAAATGTGTTATAATTGCCAAAAATCAACTAAGTAGGTACACATATTATATAACTTACTGTGACTTACCAATGTAGAATCCTTCATTTTGTATATAAGGTTATTTTACTTCTTACTATCAAATAAGAATAGTCTAATGGCATAAGTGTCACAGGCTTTATAATAGGCAAGTTGATCATTACAATCTCAGTTTTACCAGTTTAAGTTTGTCCTTAATATCTTCAACTTTACATTGGAAATAAAGGGTTAAGGATGTAATTCAGTGATTTATTTCTTGCTTGGCATATGCAAGGCTCTATATATGAGGACCAGTACTGTAAAAATAAAATAGGGACAGTAATGAAGATAGAGGTGAAATATTTGAAATTTGTGATGGTTCTGTTAAAATATTCATATGCAAATGTTACACATATTTAGTTTATAAAAGTTGATTATGTTTTAACAAGTTATACTTAAATAGCTTAACCTTAAGAAATATTTGCTATAATCCCAGTGTTGGTTACCTGACCAGGTGATGTGAAAAATAACTCCCAAAAGCAACATAAGGGAGAAAGGGCTTACTTTGCCTCACAGTTTCAGGGTAGAGCCCATGATGACAGAGTAGTTATGGCTGCAGAAAATAAAAGCAGATGATATTTTAGACACAGTCAGAACAATAATATTTCTATTTTTGCTGAAGACCCCATACGATGGAAATGGTGCCACCTACATTAGAGTGAGTTTTCCCATCTCAATTAACTTGGCCTAGACAATCCTTCAAAGATATGCCCAGTGACTGCTTGCCATGGTGATTCTAATTTCCACCTTGTTGACAACAATGATAAAATACCACATTCATTTTTTTCCTGTATACTATAATATCCTTACCATCATTCAACATTACCTATGACAATTATTTTTCCCTCTTTTATTTGTTTATTTTTAAGGGATTCTACAATATAATAACACAGTTGTTTTCAGATAACAATGATGTTACTCAGTTTGCCTTACAATTAGGTAATTGGTACATATTGCAAGTATCTATATCCAAATTTTGAACAACCCAAGGTTCCCATAGTCCAGTTGGTGATGCTTGTATGCACAGGCATGTTGATCAATTAGGAGTCCAGTCTATATTGCTGTAGTCTCATGATTCACCCCTATCTCTCCACAGTCCTTACATTCTACCACGCCTCCTCTTCCACAATTTGTTCCCTAGGCTTTGGGAAAGGGGCGCAAGTGGGTGAGAAGAAAACAGTCTACTTTCTTTGGAGTTGTCATTTTGGACTCTAGTCTGATCAGGTTGTTTCCCTTCATGGGCTGACAGCTTATCCAGTGATACCTTTTTAGTCATACTTACAAAGCACAAGCAATTTGATGTACATGCATTTAAGCAGTACTAATTATTATGGCAAGCTAAGCTGGGAGCATAGACACAGATGCTTGGATGGTATGCTAATCCACAAACTGGTTTCTCTATAAAGGGTGACAAGTTCTTATTGTGGCTTATAACATCTCCTATCCACTAGAGGACATAAGCTTGTGGCATCCGCTGTGAGTTATTCCTCCAAGGAGAGAGCTAATAGCCAATTAGATTTGGGATATATCTAGACACATGGCTGCCACTGTTGCACAGTATCTCCAGGCTGTTGAGGTGTAGCTGATACTGATGGAGGAGTCTTGCTTTTCTCAAGGAGACCACTATTTTGCTGTATTGCTTTAGTGGCCTTTCATAATGCTCTCTGGCATTTCAAAGGCCAGTTGTACGTTAGCAAGTGACATCTCATAACATTTTTTCTTGCTCACACCAGGTCTTCGACAACAGGGACTTACTGCCTTTCTCCTTGCATATATCCCACTTATAGGCAAAAGGCCATTATAATTTTGGGGATGGGGTTTGAATCCCCTACCCAACATATCCTAGGCAGAATAATTCATTGCTGATGTCAGAGCTTTTGCTTAATTACACAGCTTATAAAGACTTTACTATTGAATTTGGCTCTAGATAAAGAATTATCCTTTCACAGTTTCTAGGATTATCAGTAAATTAAATAAAGGGTAGTTATACCTGTTTTATAAGAAATTACCACTATAACAGTTGGCTCTAATTTACAGTTAGGGAATGATTTCAGTACCATCATGTTTGGTAATTCTTAAGGTAAAGTATTTTCAAAGTGCCAAGCATGAGTTTCTTTGGAAAAGATATAGCTTCAATTTCAGGGCTATGCTATTTACTCAACTATCTGAAAAGTTCTTCATTTGTATCAGAACTTTTATGGTCACTTTTGTTATAATAAAAACTCTGCCTGACAAATGAGAATCCATGAAAGATATTAATGTAAAAATGAATATTTCGGGAGTGGGCCACTTCTCTCTTCCCTTAATAAATTTAAACATTATTTACGTCAAATAAACATTATAATTCATGTTAAGAACAGTATTTAGATAAATCTTATGGCGGTTTTATTTCATGAAAATATGGGCTGGAGAGATGGCCTTGGGCTGGAGAGATGGCCTACTGGTTAAGAGCGCCAACTGCTCTTGCAGAGGACCCGGGTTCGATCCCCAGCACCCACATGGTGGCTGAGAACCGTCTTTAACTCCAGTTCCAGCAGAATCCGACACCCTCTTCTCACCTCCGTGGCATTGCACTACACGGTGCACAAACCTTCTTGCAGACAGTACATTCATACACATACAAAAATAAGTAAATAAATAAATAAATAAAATCCTTAAAAAAACCGAAAATATACAAGGAGCCATTACACTAATGGTTAAAAATTGAATAATTCTGCAGCATAATTCTCTCAAGGTTCTGCTCTTTAGGAAACTATTTCTCTTTCCCTGAAGACTCTTAAACAATTTGTAAATTATTTCCATCCTTTGTGGCATATGGTAATCTTAATTTGTAATGTCAATTTAGTCATATTCATGGGGATTTAACACAGTCATTTACAAGATTTGTTGTGTTTCCTTGAGAAATAAAACGCATGGAGTTCATTAACACAGTTTTGTTTTTATAGCATTCTGAAAAAAATTATAAAGAAAAATGAATGATAATAGTGATTTTTCATCAATAGGTAGTTCTAAAATACATCCCTTAAATGTATATCATATTGTGTATTCCCCCCCCCACACACACTTAACAAAACAACAGAGCACCATATTTCCTCATGGCAATATAGAACATAATCGATTTAATCCAGGAATAAGCCCAACCTACATCTTCTCTTGCACCTCTGCTTAGATTCTACATCCTAAAAAACAACCTCTTTTGCTTCCTTATGGTCCTGTTTGTGTATGCCGTGTGTGTGTGTGTGTGTGTGTGTGTGTGTGTGTGTGTGTGTGTCTGTGTGTGTTTTGTTCTATCAGAAGAGAACCTTGGTGACCAGGTTCAATATGATGTTTTTACTTCCAACTTTCTACTGAGCCTTCTATCCTTTAGTTTTGAGTGATGATCTTTAAGTACCAAGTAAAGTGGGTCATTGGAAGAATGACCCACTAAGCACTCCATCAATTTTATTTTATTGATAAATCCATTCATTTGTCATATTTGGTTGCTACTTGGGGATTAGCAATTATTGTTTTGCTATTCATATTTTCATGCATCATGTCTTTTCTTTCTCTGTTTATATATTTTCACTTTTTTGCAATACATCAACATTTTCTAGGGTAACATTTTAATTGATTTAATATTACCTTCAGAATAGTTTTGTTTGTGTCCTAGGTACATTTATGTGGACTACTAATTTTACCAAAATATACTCCATGATTTTGTTATTTTCTGGTTTTGTGTGAAAAATGTATCAGTGTTACTAGTTTTGTTTCTATGTTCCACATTGTGCCATGATTTTAACATATATATATATATATATATATATATATATATATATAAACTCTATTCAGAACCAAATATAAATGCTAAAGTCTCCTTAAGTATGCACTTAAGCAAATATATTAACACAGGACTTCTGACATCAACAATGGATTATTATATCAAGGAGATGGTGGCCAGGGAATCCAAGCCCCAAAGGTACAGGCTCCTTGCCTCCAAAACTGGGATATCTGCAGGAAGAGAGGTGATAAGGCCCGCTGTTGAAGACCTGATATAACATGGGAGATGTCGGAGACCGCACTTGCAAGTATAACAGATGGTCTCTGGAATGCCAGAGAGGTTACCAAAGCCACTAAAAAATAAAAGCAAATATAGGTCTCCTTGAGTCATAGCAAGACTCCATGCGGTTCAGCACCAGCTTACACCTCATCTGCCTGGAAATACTGTGCAGCAGTGAGCGATATCATGTGCCGTATATCCAAATCTAATGGCTATTTAGCTCTTCCTTGGAGGAAAACCCACAGCTGATCCACGGTTAACATCCTTAATTGGTTTAGGAGATGTTATAACCACATCCGAAGACCCTGTCTTATTAACAGAAACAAATGTTAATCATGGATAACATACCATCAAACATCTGTTTGTCTATACCAAAGTGAAACCTACCATAACAAGTAGTACTGTTTACATACATATATATAAACCCTAATTCTTGTCGCTTCAATAGTAGGAACCCGAAAGGCTGGTATATTATACTGTTTAAATAACTAATATCTTTGCATGTGCTTCAATAGTAGGATAGAAAGGGTTAGCCTGGACAAGCTGGAAGCCCCATGAAAGAAAAACAGCCAGAATTGAACTAGAGACCAAGACAACACTCCAGAATAATGTAGACTGTTTGCTTCTCATCCCACTGTGCCCCTTTTCTAAGACCTAGGAACAATCTGCTGAAGAGGGGGCGTGGTATATGTAAGGGGCTGTGATGGGTGAATTGGCGAAAACTACAAACAATATAGACTGGACACTCATTTGATCAACTTGAATTGAACTACAAGTTCCCCCTGCTGGATGGTGAGACCCATGAGCTGTGTGGGGTTGGGCACAACTGCTCGCAAATTTGATTTTACATGAAGGATGCTTGTACTCACAAATTATCACTTATTGTTAAAAAAATGAAAACAAAACAAAACAAAAAATAGAGAAAGATGCAGAAAAGTTACAGCAGAATGCATGATCTGGGATGGGTAGGGGTGGGTTGGGGGAAAGGGAAGGGGATATATGCCTGAACTGAATTGGAAAATGATGTATGACATACACAAAGCATCAATAAAAAAATCAAATAAAATATTTATATTTCTGATCAGGAAATAGATAAAAAAATAAAAAATAAATAAAAAATAAAAACTGAAAATTCTAATATTCTGTATGATGTATGTATTAAAAAGTACTAAGAGAACAAAATATTGTGTGGTAGCCTTCTTTCTACATTTCTGGCACTCTTCATTTCTACTTAGGTATATAAGTCAAAATATACTTTCTTCCTTCTAAGCAAGATTTATCAATAAACACTTTATAACATTGCAGTCAATTAAATTATTTTATATGTTGTAGACATAGCAATATAATTAAATTTATATTGTGTTATCCAACTGTTTCAAAAATAAGTTAACAGCAATTAGACAAATATCCAATTATACTGCTTCTATAATTACTTACATAATTACCTTTAGGGATGCTCATTTTTTTTCTGTCTCTGTAGGTTTGAATTTCTATTTGGTTTTACTTTGTTTCAGCCTGAATTATATTTTGCTATCTTTTAAAAAAGAGTGTTTGCAAAAGGAGTCTTTTTAAATTAATTTTGGAATGCACAATTTTTCTTCATTTGTGAAAAAGAGTTTGTAGATATAATATTCTTATGCTAATGCATACTATGATGGATAGCGTTGGTGTCAACTTGACACACCTGGGTTGAGGGAGCCTAATTAGGGGAATTTCCTCCATTGGACTGGCCTGTGACCACATCTGTTGGGTACTGTCTTGATTGTTGCGTGATATGGGAAAGCCCAGTCCGCTATGGGGGTTGCCACCCTTGGGCAGGTTGTTGTGTATCTTATCAGAAAGCAGGCTGGGCATGGGGCAGGGAAGCAAGCCAGTAAGCAGCATTCTTCCATGGCCTATGTTCCAGCTCCTGTCTCCAGGTACTGTCTCTCTCTCCTCTCGCTCCTTCCCCTTTTACATAAATACCAAAATGTCAGTTTTTCATTTTGGTACACATCTCGCATCCCAGCATTTGGGATGATGAGGCAGGAAAATCATAATTTCAAAGAAAATGTGTGCTACATAGAGAATTCCATTTCACCTTGGTGAGACTCTATTTACCCCTTCACCTAAAAAACGACTTAAAATCATTGAAGCCCATGTGACTCAGATGACAGGTTGAATGGGGAAAGGACCATTGTCAATAAAGTTAGATTCCAAGATATAAAATATATTTTCAGTCATCTCAGACTCATAAGTACTGAATCTGCCAAGATGCTTTGTTATATGTATTTGAATTAGAAAAGTATTTATATTTGTATACTAACATTTTTATATTTATATATTAACATTCTGGAAATGATAGGAATCTGCCCTGTCCCCATTTATAACACCATTTTTTACTTTATATTGATTTTTTCTGTATTTCATACAGAATACATTAATCATCTTTATAAATCCTTCCCCATTAGCAACCTCCTATACATTGGATTTCACACATTCTGCCGTTGAATTAAGGCTTACCAAGTCAAATTAGTGTCCCCAGACTTTCTTCCACTGAGGTCTACTGAACCTCTCTAGAGTCCCTCCTTTTAAAAAGATCAGCCGTTCTTTGCTGAGAAGTAAACAGCTGCCAATAGACCTTTGGCTAAGATTGGATAGCACTTGGGAGGCAGAGTCAGGTGGATCTTTGTGAGTTCAAGACCAGCCTGGTCTACAGAGTGAGTTCCAGGACAGCTGGTGCTACAGGGAGACCCTGTCTAGAAAAGACCAATAAATAAATAAATAAATAAATAAATAAATAAATAAATAAATAAAAGATTGGAGTCTGGCAAGCATTTCTATAATTCTATGCTTGGATTTTGTCTGCTTGAGTTTTCATAGGTATTGTTCATGCTGGCACCATTGCTTTAGTTTCATATGAGCAAGATTCCAAGAACCTGTAAGTCTCTACTTCGATATTGTCATGTACCTCCTCCCCTGGCTCTTACAGTCTTTCTACTCCCTCTTCCACAATGGTCCCTGAACCAAGAAATATTTTGGAGATGCTCCTGTTCCGGCTACATTGAAATTAGAGTCTTGCTATGATTGCTGATCTAGTATCCTGTATTTCCTTAACATTGTTTCTCGTGTAGCTCCTCAAAAGATGAACAAGCAGAAATTGTTGCTTTCCAGTGAACTGACAGGTGCCTAAGTTGAGATTGTTAGTTAAGTACAGGGAAAACAGCAACAACCATTTATGTGTGGAATCAAAGAATGGACAGATATTTAAAGGATAATAAAATACACAGAAGTTAATAAAAATATGGGTAGAGAAAATTGTTCAGTATTAAGCCATTAAAAAGATTAAAACCAACAATTAATAAGTATAAAGTTACATATGATATATGAACATAAATACATAATTGTAGAAATGGGACATTATAATTAGTTACCTCTTCTAGATACAAAGCTATATACATGGAACTGACAGATAATATTTTGTTTAAATCTTTCAGTAAACCTGAGAATTTAAATTCCGGTTTTCTACTTTGCAAAAAAGAAGTTGAGGGCTGGAGAGATGGCCTAGAGTTTAAGAGCACCGACTGCTCTTGCAGAGGACCCGTGTTCAGTCCCTGCACCCACATGGCGGCTGAAAGCCATCTTTAACTCCAGTTCCGGGGGAATCCGACGCCCTCTTCTGACCTCTGTGGCATTGCATGACCAGGTGCACAAACCTGCAAGAAGACAGTTCATTCATACACATAAGGAATAAATAAAATTAAAGAAAAAGAAGTTGAATCTAGGGGAAATTAAGCATCTTACCCAAAGGACCATAGATCATTGAATTCTTTGAAGAAACCTTTTAAATAAACTATTTCTAACTTCTTGTATTTTTCATTCTGTTGCATTAAACTCTTCCCAGTACTCATGACTAAATGAGTGACAAAACAATGATTCAATAATCCTTTAAAAACCATAAGAAACAAAAACAAAAAATGTAAAAGACAGATTTTGGAGGGCTTGAAGTAGAAGTGGATGTAATGGAAAGTGAGAAGAGGTTCTGAGTATGATCAAAATACATTGGGTAAAATTCTGTAATAAATGTATTTTCAAAAAAGAAGAATAGTCTACAGGATACAAGGTGTTTTAGGATTTAGTAAAAGTAAATATGTGTATATTAAACAACATTGGTTTACAGACTCTGATAAAAACGGTAATGCATCCGAATTAAATGGAGATATCAATCGCTGTTGTCCACATTTGTTTTACATAAAATTTGTAGAGCAATAACTCTGGGATTGGCACATACAAATGTTCTCTATATTTTCTCTGTTGTACAGTATTATCTTGTAGCATTCTCTTTAGGATGATTTAACATAAAAATTAAGTTTGCTCCCCAAGTTAATCATATATAGTCACCCAAAACAACATGGGTAAATTTGATGAAATCTGAGCCTTGATTCCACCCTCTAGTTATGTATAATACAACTGTCTTCTGGAGACTCATGGGTTAAAAAAAGGGGGGGGTACAGATAGACACAAAACCTTCTCATCAAAAACCTTGCAATTCAAATCTTAAAACTAACTATGGGAAAAGATTTGTGTGTTCCAACAGGACAAAATGTCACCAACTTAACGGCTGAGAAAGGAAAGATACAGCTTTGCATTGAGTAGGATATACCAGAAACTGCCAACTGAAAGGTTGACCCGTCTGAACATCAAAAGGAAGAAAAGCCATAACAGATTGCCATAAACATCGAACCCCTCTGTGGCCCCTACATGTAACAACTATTTATAATGAGTCCTAATGAAACTTACCTTCTAGGTGCTGCAAAGGTTTTGATATGAGAGACTTTCTTACCTCCCCCCAGAACAAGGAGAAATATGATGATGATGAGTTTGCTCTCCAACTGTAAATTGGAGACAGCTATTATAGAGGTAATCTCTTATAAAACTGGTAAAACTGCCTTCTTTAATTGACTAATAGTCATAAGAACTGTGAAAAGGATTATTCTCTGTTCAGAACCAAATATAATACTAAAGTCCTTAAACTATGCACTTAAGCACAATATATCAATACAGGAGCTCTGGCATCAGTAATGGATTATT
>VZQC01012969.1:167187-190403 GCA_009823505.1 Rhizomys pruinosus
ATATATATATATATATATATATATATATATATATCATCTAATATATATATCATCTAATATATATATCACCTAATATATATATTAGATGATAATATATATATATTAGATGATAATATATATATATATATATTAGATGACAAACCACAAAGAATACATAAACTACTCAAAAACAAAGAAGAAGACAAATGACCTACTCAAAAGATGGAGTAAAGAGCTGAACAGAGATTTCAACAGTGAGGAATTAAAGATGACTGAGAAACATCTTAAAAAGTGTTCAACATCATTAACATTTAAGAAAATGCAAATTAAAACCACTCTCAGATATCATCTCACTCCAATATGGCTAGCTAAGACCAAGAAAACAAAAGACAACAGATGCTGGAGAGGTTGTGGGGAAAGAGGAACACTCATCCACTACTGGTAGGAATGTAAACTTGAACAACCACTATGGAAAGCAGTGTGGAGAACCCTTAAAAGACTTGGAATGAGCCTACCACATGACCCAGTCATACCACTCCTGGGTATATAGCCCAAAGACTCATCCTACCTCAAAGATACATGCACATCCGTGTTTATTGCAGCTCTCTTCACAATAGCAAAGAGCTGGAACCAACCCAAATGGCCCTCAACAGATGAATAGATGACAGATATGTGGTACATCTACACAATGGAGTACTATTCAGTGGTAAATAAAAATGGCATTATGAACTTTGCAGGTAAATGGATGGAGCTTAAAGCCATTATGCTGAGTGATGTAACATGGTCCCAGAAAAAACAAACAAACAAACAAACAAACAAACAAAAAACAGCAAATGGTTTCCCTGATATGTGGATGCTAACACCAAATCCCCCAGATGAAAGGCAAGCTGAACATTATTGTTCTATTTCTTTTTATCTGAAAGTAACTATATTGTTATAATGTGAATTTCTCAATGTGCTCTAGAATCCACCCACCACTTATTTTCGGTCTCTGTAATTACTGTGTATGGGCAGAGAGTATGTATCCATGTGTTAGAGTGATATAAAATTAATGTACGAAAATGTGAATTCCTGCCAGGTGTGGTGGTACACACCTTTAATCCTAGCACTTGGGAGGCAGGGGCAGGCAGATCTTTGTGAGTTCAAGGCCAGCCTGGTCTACAGAGCGAGTTCCAGGCCAGCTGGGGCTACAGGGAGACCCTTTCTCGAAAACACACAAAAAATGTGAATTCCTAAGAATAAAAAAAATACTGAGAGAAAGATGCATGACAGTTATGGCAGAATGCATGATCTGGGGAGGGGTGGGGGAAAGGGAAAGGGGAATATGCCTCAACTGAATTGAAAAATTATGTCTGAAATACACAAAACATCAATAAAAGCACAAAAATGTTGCTTTAAAGTTTTTTCTTAAAGAAAGATTGAAGAAAGGAAAAGAAAAAAATATATCCCAGAGCCATGGATGCCATGCTCTGGGATATAATTCAAGGCTCTTGAAACAATGGTTGTAGGTACAAATAATTTTCCTTCGTGTTCCAAAGCATAGCTCAAAGAAATATTGAAATTTTTTTTCATAAATATTATTGCATGGAGGCACAAGCATCATTCTAAAAATATACTTTCACCACATACAGCAATTCATTTGCTTACTTTATGATGGTATTTGCTTTCACTTAAGAGTTTCAAGTCTAGTTTAACAATGTATTATTGACATTCAATTTAAAACAACATTAGATTAATATCTCCAGAAATAAAAGTCAGTGAAGAAAAATACCACAGCAAAAACTAATAATTGCACAGAGAATTAATGCTTTGAGAACACCACTGGGCACATATGAGAGCAGAGTCTAGGTTAAGTCCTTTAATACTGTTGGGAATTTATTGAGAAAAATCACTTTGAATTCACTTTATCATTTGCAGCAGACTTTTATTCATGAAATTCAGTCTGATCTACAAATGTCTATGAGCCTTATATGGGAGAAAGTTAAATCCTATAAAAACACAAACTTCAAACATTATTGACCAGGAAATAGAAAGTATGAATAGAACTGCAATGACACTGATTTTTCCCTACTCGTGTTTTAATAGCTCTTTGAGAATGTCATACACTGCATTCTGATCATACATACCCCAACACCTAACTCCTCTCAGATCTACTCCTCTTTCCATACCTACCACTCACCTTTGTATTTTGCTTCTTCTAAAACACAACTCATTCAAATTCTTGGTGCCCACCTAGTTTTAGCTGTGTGGTAAGGAAAGTGGTTGATGTACCAGGGTCCACACTTGTAGAGGAAATAACTGATTCGCCATTTCCCAGTAACTAGAAATTGGCCATAGCACGTCAGGTAGGGGCGAGACATTGAGATTACCTTTGGTCTCCATGTTGGGATTTTGAAAGGTTTAAGCTTGTGAAAGATTTGTGGATGCTGTCCCAGCCATTGTAATTTCATATGTGTATGTGCTTTGTTATGTAACCCAAATTCCATTGGCTTTTTGGTCATCAGCAACCTTTGTCTTTTAAAGTCTTTACACTCCCTCTTCTGAAATGATTTCGAGCCTTTTAAGTAGTTGTGATATAGAATGCCTAAGATCCCAAAAAACAAAACAAACAGAAAAAAGGATGTAGGGAAAAACAAACACTTAATGACTGTTGGTATGAGTGTAATTTGATGCAGCCATTGTGAAAATTAGTATGGAGGTTTCTCAAAAAGCTAGAAATATGTCTACCACATTATCAAGATACCTTCATCCTAGTCATATTCCCAAAGGACTCTATGTCTTAGTACAGAGATACCTATTATTTGCCTTCATTGCTGTTCTACTCACAATAGCCAAAAAACAAAAACAACATTAATAAGAAAAATTCCTAGACTTGTTTAAAACAGGACTGAGCCTGATTTGTTCTAAAGTGAAGTGTTCTGATCACTTTTAGACCTGACACTATTTTAATTTTTTTATTTATTATTATTTTTTATTTTTAGTGTTTATGAATGTATTGCCGACATATGTATAAATGCACCTGTGTCAATGCAATTACCAAAGCAGCCAGAAGAAGGTGTTGGATCACTGGAAGTTGAGTAACAGACAATTATTGCTGTAATGTGGGTATTGGAAATTGAACCCAAATCCTCTGCAAATTCGGTGAGTGGTTTTAACTGATGAACCATCTTTCCAGCTCCTTAGGTTTGTCAGTCTTAAAAATGGGAGTATTTTTAACAGCAACAAATTGCCTTTTTCAAATCCTGCTTACCCAAATCAGAGCAGAGAAAACCATAAACAAATATTATTAATCTCATGTTGTTTTACCATGTATATTGTGGGCAAGTTCTGCTTCCAATGTTTTACCAAAGATACTGCTCTCAACACTTAGATGATCATAACACACAGAGACACAGGCACAGTCACACACACCCACACACACACAAACATACACACGCCACTTTATTCCATGTTAGGGACAATTAATGGTCGTGAGGGAGAAATATAAGAAATATAATAAATATTAATTACATGGAGAAACCAAGGTCTAGGAAGATTATTTACATAGATTTCCTAAATGTTAAAATTTCCTCAAACCTATTACACTCTAAGAAGGAAAATTGAGCATACTGTATTAAGTGTTCTCAAAGCATATGATCAACATTCTCACAATATTAGACAAAACTTTCCATTTTCTGGGCCAGAGAGATGGCTCAGTGGTTAAGAGGACTCACTTCTCTTGAAGAGGACACATGTTTGATTCCCAGCACCCACATGGAGACTAAGAACCTTCCTTTACTCCAGTTCCAGGGGAATCCAATGCACTCTTTGACCTCTGCTGCATTGCATGACACAAGAGCCCTCACATACTTGCAGGTAATACATGCATAAACATAAAAAAACCTCAAAACAAAACAAAGACAAAGCAAGAAAAAACATTTGTTAAAGAAGGCATTCCATGCACGGCCATGTTTATTTCAGCTCTCTTCACAATAGCAAGCAGCTGGAACCAACCCAAATGCCCCTCAACTGATGAGTAGATAGAAAAAATGTGGTACATCTACACAATGGAGTTCTATGCAGCAGTAAAGAAAGACGACATCATGAGCTTTGCAGGAAAATGGCTGGAGCTAGAGGACATCATGCTGAGTGAAGTAACACAGTCCCAGAAAAACAAATGACAAATGGTATCCCTCATCTGTGGATGCTAGTGCCAATTACCCAGTTGTAAGTATTTCCTGTGCTTGGCCCCTTGAGATTTTGTCCAAAGCAGTTGGGAGTGATGCATATTGGAAACAACAACAACAACAACAACAACAACAACAACAGGAAGGACTGCATCAAAGAACTGACTGAAACAGTGAACTTCTGCTCAAAACAATCAACTTCCCCATGGAGAATGTTGAGAAAGACTGAGAAAGAGATGAATAGCATATTTGGCAGAATGCATGAGCTCTGGAGGGGTGGGGGGATGGGGGGACACGGGACTAGATTTGATAAAAATATATCTATAAATAAATTAATTAAAAAATAAAAATCGTATCAAATTAATTAATTAATTAATTAATTAAAATAAAGAAGCCAAAATCAGTTGGGTGAAATAAAAAAAGAAGGCATTCCCATAAAATCATTGACACAGTAGGTTTACATGACTGAATAAAATGAAAATATAAGTATAGTTACCCACAAGAAATATCACGAACACATTAGAGATAAAACAAAATTATTAAGTTAACAGTTAAATGGATTGAACTGGAGACAGTCATTCTAAGCAAAGTAACTCATATCCAGCAAGAACATGATATAACAAAGCTTCTCTCATATGTGGATGATATATTTGAATCTTTAGATAGATATAATTCATTGTGAATACCCACAGAGGTCAGAAAACTAATAAGGGGCCATGAGTGTGGTCTTCCAGGGGAGATAATATAGAATGCAGTGGTATAAATGATCAAAAGGCTCCTTGAGTCAGGCGAGACTCCTCTGTCAGCATCAACTACTCCTCACCTGCCTGGAAATACTGTGTAGCAGTGACGCCATATGTCTGTATATCCCAATCTAATTGGCTATTAGCTCGCGCCTTGGGAATAACCATGGCTGATGCCACAAGCTTTACTCCTCTAATGGTTAGGAGATGTTATAAACCACACAAAGACCCTGTCATACGTAACAGAAGAAAATGTAAATAATGAATTAACATACAATTCCAAACATCTGTTCCTATACCAAAGTAACCTACCATAAACAATTATTACTGTTTAAATAACTATAAGATCCTAATTGCATGTGCTTCATTAGTAGGATCAAAAGGGTTATGCCTGGACAAACTGACAGCCCATGAAAGGGAAATACAGCCAGAATTGACTAGAAACCAAAGACACAGCTCCAGAGAAAGTAGACTGTTTTTGCTTTCATCATCCACCTGTGCCCCGTTTTCTAAGCCTAGGGAACAATCTGTGGGAAGAGGGGGGCATGGTAGAATGTAAGGGCTGCATTGGGGTGAATGGTGAAATTACAACAATATAGACGGGACACTCATTGGATCAACTTGAGTTGAACATACAAAGCCCCCCCTGCTGGATGGTGGGGACCCATGAGCTGTTTGGATTTGGGCACAGCTATCGTTGCAAATGGGGTTTTACATGAAGGATGCTGGTATTCACAAATTATCACTTTTTGTTAAAAAAAGGAAAACAAAACAAAACAAAAAGCAGAGAAAGATGCAGAAAAGTTAAGGCAGAATGCCATGATCTGGGATGGGTAGGGGTGGGGTGGGGGGGAGAAGGGAAGGGGAATGATGCCTGAACTGAATTGGAAATAATGTTATGAAATACACAAAGCATCAATTAAAAAAATATCAGGTGTATATAATGGCATTTGATTTCCCCACACACATATAAACTACTACTCAAAAAACAAAAGAAAACAATGACCCACGCAATAGATGGAGCATAGACTGAACAGAGACTTCACAAGCGAGGAATTGGACATGGCTGAGAAAACAAGCCCTGAGACAGTGTTTCCAACATCACGAAGAATTAAGGAAGGGAATGTGCAAAATCAAAACCACTTTAAGCTATCGTCTTAACTCTCCAAGAAGACGGGCTAGGATCAAGATAACAACTGATCCCAAGTGCTGGAAGGGTTTGTGGGGAAAGGGAACACTCATCCCTGCTGGTGGGAATGGAACTGTACAGCCACTATGGAAAGCAGTGTGGGAGAACCCTTGGAAGACGTGGAATGACTTGCCACCCAACCCAGCCATACCACTCCTGGGCATGTACCCTCAAGACTTATGCCACCACAGAGATACATGCACGGCCATGTTTATTGCAGCTCTCTTCACAATAGCAAGGAGCTGGAACCAACCTAAATGCCCCTCAACTGACGAGTGGATAGAGAAAATGTGGTACATCTACACAATGGAGTTCTATGCAGCAGTAAAGAAAGACGACATCATGAGCTTTGCAGGAAAATGGCTGGAGCTAGAGGACATCATGCTGAGTGAAGTAACACAGTCCCAGAAAAACAAACAACGAATGGTATCACTCATCTGTGGATGCTAGCGCCAATTACCTAGTTGTAAGTATTTCTTGTGTACGGCCCCTTGAGCTTTTGTCCAAAGCAGTTGGGAGTGATGCATATTGGAAACAACAACAACAATAACAACAACAACAACAACAACAACAACAGAAAGGACTGCATCGAAGAACTGACTGAAATAGTGAACTTCTGCTCAAAACAGTCAATTTCCTCATGGAGAATATTGAGAAAGACTGAGAAAGAGATGAAAAGCATGTTTGGCAGAATGCATGAGCTCTGGTGGGGTGGGGGAATGGGGGTGACACGGGTCTAGATTTGATAAAAAAATAAAAAAATATTTAAAGTGATATTCAAAAAGTATGTTCTGTACTAGTAGTGGAAATGCTTGAGTAATAAAATAAGAATGATAATTTAAAATACATGCATATTAAACGAAATATCACTAATTAGTAACCAATGGGTTGAGATGGAATCAAAAGGCAATATAGAACATATTTTCATGTGTATGAAAAGGTAAACAAGGTGTACCAAGACTTTAAAGGTATGCTCTGTGGGAAATTTGTAGCTGTAAAACACTGTGTTAAAAATGTTTTGAATCATGATTCAGCATCTTGATATGAGCTTCTTGAAAATACTGGCAGATGGGCTGGAGAGATGGCCTAGCGGTTAAGAGCGCCGACGCTCTTCCAGATGACCCGGGTTCGATCCCCAGCACCCACATGGCGGCTGAGAACCGTCTGTGGCTCCAATTCCAGGAGAACTCCAATTCCAGGGGAATCCGAGACCCTCTTCTGACCTCCGCGGCATTGCACGACACGGGTGCACGGACCTGCATGCAGACAGCACATTCATACACATACAAAAATAAATTAAAAAAAAAAAAAGAAAATACTGGCAGAAACTTAAGGAACCAAAGGGCAGAAATTATCAAAATTATAGAGAAAATTAATACAATAAAAATAAATAGCAAAACAGTAGATATAATAAATTCAAATTTAATGCTTTTGAAAAGATGAATAATGTAGCACAGATTTCCTACTTGGAGATTCCACCCACATTTGGCGTCCCAGGCTTTTGCTACCTGGTTAGCAGGCAAATCAAAGAGCAGACCCTCCAATCTTTGAGGTGACTAGGGACTTTATTCAGTCTTGCTCACAAAGTGAATGGAAGCAAAATATCACTTACTAGCTGACCAGTAATTCTTTATTCCCCCACGTGGACCCAGATTCCTGGCATGAACCTGGTGACCCTGTCCATGATGGCAAAATGGTGATCACTAGACAGCACCACAGGTTTTATATTCCCCTGGCTCCTCCCCTAACATGGTGTCACTAGCTTCCCAAAGTTCCCAGAGAATGTTCAGCAAACATGAGCACCACACAAGGAGATTGTCCTTGTCCTTAGCACTGTCCTTTTTGTAAACTAGACCCCATCTTTGTAGTTCACATCTTGTCTGATAAGTCCACTTCCAAAGAAGGTGTATAATATTACAGAAATAATATTGACAAGCTTTATATAAATCAATATAGGACTTACTGACAGAAATAGAATTGCTAGATTCAAGAATATAATGAGAAAAGTTGTCATGTAAGCCACTAATCAGTACTACTCCATGCTTTCTCAAATGCAGGGATTACATGGATCCATTACCAATAACATCCATTTATGGAGAGTTTTATTTATTTTTCTAATTTATTTTATTGTTTATATACATATATATTAATAATTTTGTATGAATAACTTGTTTTCTACATGTTCATTAGAAACTTTATAGAAATAATAGTCTCAGGGCTGGAGAGATGGCCTGGCTGTTGGGAACGCCGATTGCTCTTGCAGAGGACCGGGGTTTGATCCCTAGCACCCACATGGCGGCTGAGAACCGTCTTTAACTCCAGTTCCAGGGGAATCCGACTCCCTCTTCTGACCAACGCGGCATGCATGATATGGGTGCATAGACCTACATGCAGACAGTATATTCATACACATAAAATAAGAAAAAAAGAAATAAGAGTCTCTCCTTCCCATCTTCAACATGGCGGCCCCCAGGGCCTCTAGCTGCAAGTGAGGAAGAACCAACTACCAGCCTTCAAAGAATGCTGCATGTGAGGTGCTTTCTCCTCCAACTACCAGGCTTCAAAGAATGCTGCATGTGAGGTGCTTTCTCCTCCCTCCGGCCTGCTGATCCCTTCCAGTTTTCTGAAGGCCCTCACCTGCTGCTTCCCCTCGGCAGCCATGAAGACAAAGCCAGTTTCCCACAAGACCGAGAACACCTACCAGTTTCTTATGTTTGCTGAATGATTGGGGAATGTAAGCATTGATATTCCCCGTATTGATAGAACTGAAAGCCATGATGATGAAGTTGAAACCTACTTCTTTGAAGCACTGCTGAAATGGAGAGAATTGAACCTTATGGAGCACTGCAGGATATTTTACAAAGAAGTCATTGACAAATGCCAATCATTCAATCAGTTGGTGTATCATCAGAATAATAGTTCAGAGTTTGAAGACTCACCTTCAAATTAAGAACAGTTTCACATACCAACCCTTTTTGGATTTAGTTGTACAGTTGGCATGAGATCTGCAGACTGATTTCTATCCTCACTTTGAAGATTTCTTCCTGACTATCACCTCCATCCTGGAGACTCTGGATACAGAGCTTTTGGAATGGACTTTCACTGCACTGTCATATCTTTACAAGTATCTGTGGAGACTGATGGTGAAGGACATGTCCAAGATATACAGCATATATAGTACCCTCTTGGCTCATAAAAAATTACATATAAGAAATTTTTCTGCAGAAAGCTTTACTTTTTTGATGAGAAAGTTCTCTGATAAAAATACACTTTTCAATTTAATGTTTTTTGATCTTAATGAGCATCCAGAAAAAGTGGAAGGTGCTGGACAGTTGCTCTTTGAAATGTGCAAAGAGATTAGAAATATGTTTCATTCCTGTACAGGCCAGGCAATGAAGCTAATTTTGCAACAGCTAGGACCAGTTACTGAAACAGAAACTCTAGTACTGTGGATTTTAGTTGGGGAAATGCTTAAAAACATGGCCAAATCCACTGTAGTGTACATCTGCAAGGAACATTTTGGTGTGTTTTTGGACTGTTTGCAAGAATCATTCCTGGAGTTACATGACAAACTGATACAATCAAACGGTTGTGAGAGTTCTGAACAGATTTAGCAGTTTCTAGAAACCTATCTGATACTTGTGAAACATGGAAATGGAGCAAAGGTAACCAAGCAAGCTGATGTTTGTAAGGTTTTGTCTGAAGCATTACAAACAGCCAATCTCTCTACATTTTGTCGAGAAACCCTCTTGGATATAATTTCTTCTTTGATCCTAGCTGAAAATGTTTCCCTGCCAGAGCCCCTCATCAAAGAAACTATAGAAAAAAAAAAATTGAGAGCAAATTTGAGAGACGTTTAATTTCTGGTTTTTCTGTAGCCATGTTTGCTATGAGGCAGTTTGAACAGCTGTTTCTGCCGAGCTTTCTCTTGTACATTGAGAATTGCTTCTTGATTGGTGACTCTGTGATCAATGACGAAGCACTGGACGTTTTAGCCAAGCTCATCCTGAACAAAGTAGCTCCGCCCACTGCTGGCTCCAAGGCCCTTGAAAAGTACCCGCTAATTTTCTCACAACAGACAGTGGGGTGAGTTCCAAGTGTGTTCCCTGTAATGATAAGATTACCCATTTCTAATACAGTCTGAGAATAGTGCACAAAAACGAGGATTTGTGTGTATTAACTAGAAACGTCTCTGTTAAAGAATCAAGTGGTGACACCATATATGTACTGTGTATAGAATGATCTTACTTTGCAAAGTTAAAACAAAACTTGTACATAAGTTATTCATGAAAAATATGGACTGAACAGGCTGAAGAGATGTCTCAGTGGTTAAGAACACTGGCTGCTCTTGCAGAGGACCTAATTCTTAGCACCCACATGGCAGCTAACAACTGGCTAACAACCGTCTGTAACTCCAGTACCACGGATTTGACACCTTCTGGCCTCTATGAAGATAGCATGACACGGGTGTACCTAACACATATGCAGGGAATACATTCATATACATAAAATAAAAAATAGTAAAAAAATATTTTTAAAAAAGAAAAATATGGACTAAGACACAAGCCTATTAACTTTGTTTATACTAGAGAATGACTAAGAAAGGAGAGAGCCAGGTGTGGTGTCGCCTATTCGCCTATAATCCCACCACTCAGGAGGCAGAGGCAGGTAGATATATGTATCTGTTGAGTTCTGATCTATATAGTGAGTTCCAGGCCATTCAGGGGTATATGAGACTCTGTCTCAAGAAAAGAAAAAAAAAAAAAGAAGGGACTGGAGAGATGGCTCAGAAGTTAAGACCACTGGCTACTCTTCCAGACGACCCAGGTTTGGTTCCTAGCACCCACTAGGCCGCTAACCTCTTATAACCCCAGTTATAGGGTATCTGATGCCCTCTTCTGGCCTCCACAGGCATTGCACGCTTAAGGTACATGTTGACAAAACACTCATACAAACAAAATTTAATTTTGAAGAAGAAAAAAGATTTTTTACACATTTTGGATAAGTTTTGATTCATGTGCTTCTGCAAGAACTAGTTCAGAATAGTTCTGTGTGTACCGCCCTGGTTTTCACTTTTGCTAGTGCAGAATGGGTCTGTTTGTACTGCCCTGGTTTTCACCTTTCCTAGTACAGAATGGGTCTGTGTGTACCACCCTGGTTTTCACCTTTGCTTGTGCAGAATGGGTCTGTGTGTACTGGCCTGGTTTTCACCTTTGCTAGTGCAGAATGGGTCTGTGTGTACTGGCCTGGTTTTCACCTTTCCTAGTACAGAATGGGTCTGTGTGTACCGTCCTGTTTTTCACCTTCGCTAGTACAGAATGAGTCTGTGTGTACCACCCTGGTTTTGACCTTTGCTAGTACAGAATGGGTCTGTTTGTACCGCCCTGGTTTTCATCTTTCCTAGTGCAGACTGGGTCTGTGTGTACCGCCCTGGTTTTCACCTTTGCTAGTGCAGACTGGGTCTGTGTGTACCGCCCTGGTTTAACCTTTGCTAGTGCAGACTGGGACTGTGTGTACCGCCCTGGTTTTCACCTTTGCTAGTGCAGACTGGGCCTGTGTGTACCGCCCTGGTTTTCACCATTGCTAGTGCAGATTGGGTCTGTGTGTACAGCCCTGGTTTTCACCTTTACTAGTGCAGAATAGGTCCGTGTGTACCGCCCTGGTTTTCACCTTTGCTTGTGGAGAATGGGTCTGTGTGTACTTCCCTGGTTTTCACCTTTGCTAGTGCAGACTGGGTCTGTGTGTTCCACCCTGGTTTTCACCATTGCTAGTGCAGAATAGGTCTGTGTGGACCGGCTTGGTTTTCACCTTTGCTAGTGCAGACTGGGTCTGTGTGTACTGCCCTGTTTTTCACCTTTGCTAGTGCAGACTGGGTCTGTGTGTACTGCTCTGGTTTTTCTCCTTTGCTAGCATTTTGCATAGGTTGGCTGCCATATTAAATTATAAAATCAGCATTGATACAACCTGCCATTCTTACGCAGGTTTCCTCAGCTTTATGTGTGCTCACCTGAGACCTGTCCATGTACGGATATGTGGGTCTGTACAGTTGATCACACATGCAGAGTCCTAGCAAACCACCTGAACATTCAGAGCTGTTTCTCACCATGTTTGCACAATTGCATTAGTGTGCTTCCTTTCCTGTCTTCATTCCTAACTCCTGTGTCCACCTATCTGTTCTCCTGGTTTGATGATTTTGTCATCTTAAGAATATTATATAAGTAGAATTGTGCAATATACCAATTGAAATTGAGTGGCTTTTTGTGGCTATTTTATGGGCGTGGGGGGGTTCTTTTTGAGACAGGGTCTCTCTTTAGTCCCAGCTGACCTGGAGCTTGCTATGTAGACCAGGCTGGCCTTGAACTCACAGAGATATGCCTGCCTCTGCCTCCCCAGTGCTGGGATTACTGGCATGTGCCACCATGCTTAGCAACGTTGAGTGTTGTTTCACTTAGTGCAGTTCCTTTGAGATTAATCCGAGTTGCTGAGTGTGTCACTGTTCATTCCTTTTGTTTCTGAATAGGATTCCCTGATAGAACATAACGTGTTTAATTATTCACCTGTGGAAGGACATTTAGGTTATTCTATTTATTGTCTATTACACATAAATTCTACTATGGACATTCATATTTTCAATTCTCTAAATACCAGGAGTAGAATTGTCCAGGTTTATGATGCATATGAACAGTTACTACTACTCATTTCTTGTAAATTGGCTTTACAGAGACTTGTGCGTCCACTTCTCTGCACCATGTTTTGTTCCGTTTATTCCTTTGTATTATTAAAATTCTTTAAAGGACTGTACAAAAAAAAGAAATAATAGTCTCATTATAAGATCTTGGGGATATCTGTGTATCTATTTGTGTATCATCTACCCATCTGTAATCTATCCACCTATCGGTCTATGATCTGTCTTACCATATTTTCATAATTAGAGGTACTTGTAGTTTCTTCTACCCATTTTGATATCTTCTATTCTCTTACCTGATTGCACCACCTGGAACCTTTACTCGAATACTGAAGAGCAGCTGTGAAATAAGATGCTTCTTGTCTTATTTCTGGACCTATAAGGAATACTAGCTGTCTTTGTTGAATCCTATGTTCATCCTAGTTTTTTCTTAATTGTTCTTTGCACTGAATAATTTATTTTCTATTCAAAAGGTTCTGTGTTTATTTTGCTTTTTGTTCTGTATTATCTAATAAATTTTCACCATCAACTGAGATGACCAAGTAGGTATTTTGTGTTATTAATATGTAAGGGTATTACCTGAGCAGTACTATTTTGTTACCAGGATGATTTTCCATAATGATTTAAATATGTAATTTAAGTGTACAATGATCTCCTTAAGACTTTTAAAATTTTCTTTTATATTTTGAGAACTTCGTATATGAGTACTGTACTTACATCATTTCCACTCTTTCAATTCTCCCCATTTCCAACACTGTTGTCTTAATTTTATGACCCCCTTATTTGATTGAAGTTCTTTCGATCTATCTATCTATCTATCTATCTATCTATCTATCTATCTATTCATTTAGTTTAGTTGTGTCTAGGGCTGAATGCTGATTCCACTACCCCATCCCAGTTCATGCATTCTGCCATACATGTCTTGCATCTTTTTCTGTCTTTTTACAGTTTTTCTTTGCAGAGGTTTATTGTTTGGGCAGAAGTTAACTGTTTCAGTCAGTTCTTTGACCGAGTCCTTTTGTCATTGTTGTTCACTCCCATTTGTATTGCTCCAAAATATGTCACATATATACCAAAATACCTCTGAGAATAAACTGTATGTTAATTCCAGAATATGTTTAGGAGTTCAAATGTTTCCCTTTAATTTTATATTACTCTAAAATATGAATACATAGCCTCCACCCATATACCACAATTACAAATCTGAAAGTAAGTTGCAAGTTAATTCTAGAGCCCATTAAGGGATTCACATTTAAAAAAAATTATTTATTTTTATGTGTATGAATGTACTGTCTGCATGTAGGATTGTGCACCTGTGTCCCTGTCCTGCAATGCCTCAGAGGTCAGAAGAGGGTATTGGATTCTCCTGGAATTGGAATTAAAGATGGTTCTCAGCCGCCATATGGATGCTGGGGATGGAACCCGGGTCCTCTGCAAGAGCGGTCGGCGCTCTTACTGCTAGGTCATCTCTCCAGCTCTATGGATTCACATTTTAATAGTGGAGTTGCCTTCATATAAAAAGTAATATAATATTAACTTTTCTCAGCTTGCTTTTCAACTAGGGATTTGGTGCTAGCATTGACAAATGAGGGATACCATTTCTCATTTGTTTTTTTCTGGGATTGTGTTACTTCACTTAGCATAATGGCTTCAAGCTCCAACCACTTATCTGCAAAGTTCATAATGTCATCTATCTTTACTGTTGCATACAACTTCAATTTGTAGATGTACCACATTTTCTCTATCTACTCGTCAGTTGAGGGCCACATGGGTTGCTTACAGATCTTTGCTATTGTGAAGAGAGCTGCAATAAACATAGATGTGCGTATATTTCTGTGATAAGACGAATCTTGTGGGTATATACTCAGGAGTGGTATGACTGGTTCAGGTGGTAGGCTCATTTCCAGTTTCTTGTGAGTTCTCTACACTACTTTCCTTACAGGTTGCAGGATTTTGCAGTCCCACCAGCAGTGGATGAGTGTTCCCCTTTTCCCCAACTTCTCCAGCATTTGCTATCATAGCTAGTCTTACTGGAGTAAGATTAAATCTTAAGGTGGTTTTAATTTGCATTTCCTTAATGTTTTTAGTAAATTATTTAGGTACATTCCCTTTTCCATGTCCTCCATCCCACCCCAGTAAATGCATTCTGCCATACATGTCTTGCATCTTTTTCTCAGTCTTTTTTTTTTTTTTGAGATGAAGGTAACAGTTTAGAGTTGTAGTTTTTATTCAAGTTTTGATTAAGATTGAAATGCCATATAGAAAAGCAGCAGTTTTATAGTTCATAGTAATTATTTTAATATTTTATAAACAGTTTTATCTGTAACAAATATATTACAAGTAACAGTAATGGTCTGAATAGACATTACATTTTTTATAATGCTTTTATTGATGTTTTGTGTTTTTCAGACATCATTTCTCATTTCAGTTTAAACATATTCTCCTTTCCCTTACCCCCACCCCACCCCAGATCATGCATTCTGCCATAACTGCCCTGCATCTTTCTCTGTCTTTCTTTTTATGGTTAGGAATTCACATTTTCTTCCTTTAATTTTAGATTACTCTAAAATAGGAATATATACATTCCCCTCATAGACAGTAATTACAGAGTCCAAAAGAAGGTGGTGGATGGATTCTAGAGCCCATTAGAGATTTACACTGTAACAACATAGTTGATTTCAGATAAACAGAAATATAACAACGTTGTTGAGCTTGCCTTTCACCTGAGGATTTGGTGTTAGTATCCACAAATGAGGGAGACCATTTCCCTGCTTGTTTTTCCGGGATTGTGTTACTTCACTCAACATAATGGCTTCGAGTACCATCCATTTACCTCCAAAGTTCATGATGTCATCTTTCTTTACCACTGAGTAGTACTCCATTGTGTAGATGTACCACATTTTATTGTCATCCACTCATCTGTTACGGGGCATTTGGGTTGGTTCCAGCTCTTCGCTATTGTGAAGAGAGCTGCGATAAACATGGATATGTATGTTTCATTGTGGTAGGATGAGTCTTGTGGGTATATACCCAGAAGTGGAATGGCTGGGTCAGGTGGTAGGCTCATTTTGCGTCCTTTAAGGTTTCTCCACACTGCTTTCCATAACGGTTGTACAAGTCGACATTCCCACCAGCAGTGGATGAGTGTCCCCCTTTCCACACAACCTCTCCAGCATTTGATGTCTTTTGTGTTCATAATCTTAGCCGGTGGTATCGGAGTGAGATGATATCTGAGATTGGTTTTAATTTGCATTTCCTTAATTATTAATGTTGTTGAATACTTTTTAAGATGTTTCTCAGCCATCTTTACTTCCTCACTGGTGAAGTCTCTGTTCAACTCTTTACTCCTAGTACTCCATCTTTTGAATAGGTCATTTGTTTTCTTCTTTGTTTTTTGAGTAGTCTATATATTCTTGACGTTAGTGCTCTGTCACATGAATCACTTTTTTAAAACAAAGTTGAGTGCAGATGACATTTGTTTAAAAACTTTTGAGTAGATGAAGGATGAACCACATGTTAAAGCCAATTTTTAAGTTAGAAACAATGAAATACTGGCAGTTCCTAGGCTAACTCTAGTGTCCAGAATCTATTTCACCCATATCCTCTTAAACATAAATATATTCCTTCTTCTATATTTTGATCTTAATATAATGTCACTGACTTTGAGATGCCACTGTGAAGGAAGATCATATTTAGGACATTTATCTACAGTGAAGTTTCCTTACGAGTGTACTCACCTTGCACCCACACTTTCCCAAATGAAATAAACAGTTGGACCCAGGTGAACACTGCCACCACACTGAGTTCTGTAAATTTGGTGGTAAAATGATTTAAAATAAAAGTTGTTTTGTTAGAAACGATGCTTGTTCTTATTTATTTGCATAGGTTTTTTTCAAAGACAATTTTTATTGAAACATTGTGAATTTCATGCAAAATTTCAAATCAAATCTAGACCCATGCCCCCCTCCCTAGACTTGGAGCTATGCAGCATCTGAAAGATCAGGGCCAGAGGTCTTCCTGATGTTGAGACTTGAGAACCTGAAGGAAAGCCAAAACTTAGGGGTGGCTTATGAGTATGCATGGCTGCTACTGTGTGATGAGTGAAGGATATGAGGTGAAATACCAGAAGCAGATCCTCCTGGGATCATGACTTATTGAGTTCTCAAGTGGCAGCTCTCTGTACATGAAGGTGAGTAAGTTTCCTGATGGAAGGTCTAATTTGTTTGGGCAGAAGTTAACTGTTTCAGTCATTTCTTTGATCCATTCCTTTTCTCATTGTTGTTTCCTCCCATTTGTATTGTTCCAAAGTGTGTGTGTGTGTGTGTGTGTGTGTGTATATATATATATATATAGAAATGCCCTTTGAAAATAAACTGCTTATTACAAAATATGTTTAGGAGTTCACATTTTTTCCCTTTAATTTTATATTAATCTAATATATGAATACATAACCTCCATACATATACCACAATTACAAAGTCTGAAAATAAGTGGTCAGTTAATTCTAGAACCCATTAAGGAATTCACATTATAACAGTATAGTTGTCTTCAGGTAAGAAGAAATATAGCATTAACTTTTCTTAGCTTTCCTTTCAACAAGGGATTTAATGCTAACACCCACAAATGAGGGATATTGTCAGAGTCCAGTTCCAGTAGGTTCAGTTCCTGAAGTGGGTGGTCGAAAAGGCAGTGAAGAAATTAATCAAAGAAGACACAAGAATCTCTTTCTTTTTCATGACCTGAGGAGCCTCTACCTTCACTGCTCCTGTGCAGAGGACCTCTCGGGTTCTTCACTCTGCCGAATTCTTGACCTAAGGATCAGGGAGTGTTTGCCTTCTCTGATCCTGTGCAGAGGGCCTTGCCAATTTGCCACTCTGCAGACTTCTTGACCTAAGGATCAGAGAGCTTCCATTTGCATTCTCTGATCCTGTGCAGAGGGCCTTTCGGGTTTGCCACTCTGCCAATATTTCTTTTTCTCTTCCCTGCTCCTCTGGTCCCGATGTTTATTTTTATATACCCTAAAACTAATACAAGTTATGCAAGTCTAAGATAAAGATGAAAAACTAAACCAACTTCCCTGTAAATATTTTTCAGACAATTTACACCTGAAATCATTCTTAACATGAAAACAATAAACAATCAATAATGGAACAATCATTTAGTTGAGACATAAAGAAAGTGAAACAATAATAGTACAGCCACTTGGCTAAGCAATTTAGCAGTTTTGCAGCAGAGCAAAGTTAATATTAACTTTTAACTCTGAAGATTCCATTCTTTATGCCTTGTGGTTACATAGGTGTTAGACAGTGTAAAAAATGAGCTTTAAAGCTTTAACAATAGAGAACTTTATTTTTCTCACTTTAGTTCCTTGTTCTCTCGACCTGTAAAACATTTCATGACTGATATAGCTTTGATTCATATCTTGTTTTTATTCTGGTCGTTGTTTTCCGCAGTTTCTGTTGTCCTCAGTTTTGGTTTTTTACACTTTCTGCTAAGGTAGTTTTCTAAGGGCTGTTAAGCTTTAAGTCAGATCAGTAGAATCTACTGCCTCACTGGACATAGTTTCACTTTGCCCTACAATCCTCTTTTTAATTAAACCTGACCATGAAATCAAAATTCCTTTCTTTACTTGGGCATTCTCGGCATAACACAGTTTCTGTAGAATTCTTAACTGCTACTGTATCACACTTTTAAGGTGAGTGCATAGTGCCATTATTTCTCGCAAAGTACTCATTTCTAGAAAAGTAAAAGGTGTCAGTCAGTTCCACTCCTTGAGGCAGAAGCAGGTACCCTAACTTCTAGAAAGCTGAAAGTCAAGCAGACCAGAAAAATAAGAATTGATATGATAAAAGAATTATTAAAAACCAAGATCAGCTGGAGAGCAGACTTAAACCAGATGAGTCAGTTCACTGGAACTTTGTCAAGCAGTGAACCTTTCACGAATGGCTCCGCCAGGATATCATATGTCCTTTGCTTTTCCAAGACTGTGTTACTTCATAGCATAATGGCTTTGAGTTCCATCCATTTACTTGATGATCATGATGTCATCATTCTTTACTGCTGCATTCCTTTGTGTAGGTGTACCACATTTTCTCTATTCACTTGTCAGTTGAGGGTCAATTGTATTGCTTACATATCTTTGCTATTGTGAAGAGCGCTGCAGTAAATCTAGATGTGCATGTACCACTGCAATAGAATGAATCTTGTGGGCATATACTTAGGAGTAGTATGAATGGGTCAGGTGGCAGGCTCATTTTCAGTTTCTTGAAAGTTCTCCACACTGCTTTCCATAGGGGTTGCAGGAGTTTGCACTCCCACCAGCAATGGATGAGTGTTCCCCTGTCCCCACATCCTCTCCAGCCTTTAGTATCCTTTGTTTTCTGGATATTAGGTAGTCTATGGGAGGAAGATGAAATCTTATGGTGGTTTTAATTTGCATTTCCTTAATTCTTAGCGAAGTTGAACACTTTTAAAGATGTTTCTTAGCCATCTTTTCTTCTTCATTTGTGAAGTCTCTGTTCAGCTCTTTACTTCATCTTCTGTGTGGGTCATGTGTTTTCTCCCTCCTTTGGTTTTTGAATAGTTTATATCCTCTGGATGTTAATGCCCTATCAGATGTATCACTGGTGAAGGTTTCCTCCCACTCTGTTAGATTTCTCTTCACTTCTTTGTTTCTTTTGCTGTACAGAAGCTCTTGAGTTTAATAAGGTCCCATTTGTCAATTGTTGATCTTATATTTTGTGCAGCTGGTGTCTGATTTAGAAAGTCTTTTCCTATGCCTATGTCTTGTAGGTTACTATCAACGTATTTTTCTGTCCTTTTCAGAGTTTTTGGTTTCACATTGAGGTCTTTGATCCATTTGGAGTTGATTTTTGTACATGGTGAGAGGTATGGGTTTAGTTATATTCTTCTACAAGTGGTGATCCAGGTATGCAAACACCATTTGCTGAAGATGGTGTATTTCATCCATTGAGTCTTCTTGGCCCCTTTGTGGAATATGAGTTGGCTGAAATTGGATGTAATCAGGTTTGGATCCTCAATTTTTCTCCATTGATCTATGGGGCTGTATTTGTGCCAATACCAGTCTGTTTTTATGACTATAGCCCTATAATATAGTTTGAAGTCTGGTATGGCAATCCCCCCTGTATTGCTCTTTTTGCTCAGGGTTTCTTTGATTATGTGGGGTGTGCTGGATAGCTTTGGTGTCAACTTGACACACCTGGATTGAGGGAGCCTCGATTGGGGAATTGGAACCATTGGACTGGCCTGTGGGCACATCTGTGGAGTAGTCTTGATTGTCTAGCAATGTGGGAGGGCCCAGCCCACTATGGGTGGTGCCACCCTGGGCAAGTTGTTATGAAACGTATAAGAGGGCAGGCTGGGCATGGGCCAGGGGAGCAAGCCAGTGGGTAGCATTCATTCATGGCCTGTGCCTCAGCTCCTGCTTCCAGGTTCCTGTCCTGAGTTCCTGCCTTGGGTTCCCTGAGTGATGAACTACGACCCAGAAGATTTGAGCTGAATAAAGCCTATCCTCCTGAAGTAGGTGTCGGTCAGAGTGTTTTGTCACAGCAATTGAAGAGAAACTAGAACATGGGGTCTTTTTTTTCTCCATACAAACTTTTGATTTTTTTTTCTAAGTCTGGGAAGAAGCTCATGGGGATTCTAATTGTTAAGGAAAGTTCCCTCAATTCTTATCCCCTCCAGGACTTTAAACATGAAGGCATTCTGAATTTTGTTGAAGGCCTTGTCTGAGACAACTGGGATGACCCTGAACTTTTTGTCTTTCAGTCCATTTTTGTGCTTTATGACATATGTTGAACCATCTCTGCATCTTTGGTATGAATCCAGCTTGGTCATGGTGGATGATCTTTTTGATATGTACCTGTATATGGTTTGCAACTATTCTGTTGAGAAATTTAACATCTATATTCATTAATGAAATGGATCTATAATTTTCTTTTTTGTTGTATCTTTGCCTGGTTTTGGTATTAAAGTAATGTTGGCTTCATAGAAGGAATTTGGGAGATTGTTTCCATCCTCTTGGATAAATTGAGTAGTAGTGGCTGTAGGTCTTCTTTAAAATATCTTATAGAATTCTGCTCTGAATCTTGTCTATTTGGTGTTCTATGTGCTTCTTTTTTTTTCTTTTTTTTTTTTTTTTTTTTTTTTTTTTTTTTTGGTCTTTTTGAGACAGGGTCTCCCTGTAGCTCTGGCTGTCCTGGAACTCGCTATGCCTGGGAATGAAACTTTGTGTGTGGCTTGAAGCAAGAACTTCTAAGACCTGTCCCGGAAGATCTCCAGTTATCTGATATCTCTGTGGCCATTCAGAGTTATCTGTAGCAGGAAGATTCAGGATATTACAATGATTCTTGCTTTGCCCTATCTCTGCAAAGTTCCAGGCTCCTTCCCTTGAGGCATTGAGCAAAATGTCACACCTCCCGTTACCTGTTGTACAAACTGGAGCTCTGAAGCCCCCGATTAGAACCAAGGTGGTTCACCCCTCCCTTCCACCTGCTCCCCACTTCCTTGCCCAGAGCACAGTAGACTTCAATATGTAGACCTCAGAATATACAGACAGAATATATAGACAGAAAATAAACGGAGTTCCTATCCTCCCCAGCTCTGCGTGTGAACCCATTCATTTCCACAGGTGATCTCCTACTGTTTTCCCTCCCCCCTTCTTGTGGGAGCTAAGCCTAGAGACTGTCGGCCTGCAGGCAGGAGACAAGTCATGGAGCTGAGCCAAGAAGAGAAGGACAGCGTGTGGAATGCGGTCATGCGTGACTCAAAGACATTGAGCAATGACAACTATGTAGACCAGGCTGACCTTGAACTCACAAAGATCTGCCTGCCTCTGCCTCCCAAGTGCTAGTATTAAAGGCGTGTGCCACCACACCTGGCTTATGTGCTTCTTGTATTTGTATGAATGTGCCTCTTTTAAATTTGGGGAAATTTTCTTCTATAATTCTGTTGAAGGTCTTGTTCTTCTCCTTCCTCTATACCTATGATGCAGAGGTTTGGACTCTTCTTGGTGTCCCATATTTCCTGATGATTCCATTCTTGTTTTCTTTAAGTTTTTCATAGTCTTTGCTTGAGCTCTTCAGTTCTTCCATGTTTTTTTCTTGGTTTGATATTCTATTTTCTGCTTCTTCCATTCCGTTACTGATGCTTTCTCTTGCTCTTTCCTGTTGACTGGCTGAGCGTTTGATTTCTTTTCCATTTTGGCCTGAGAGTCCATTAGTATTTCCATTTCTTTCCAGAGTTGACTATTCTCCCCTTTTAGTTTTTCTGTTTCCCTTTTCAGTACAGCCTCTGACTTTTTTCAGCATTTCCATTTCCTTCTGGAGCTGGTTATTCTCTCCCTTTAGGTCATTGATTTCTTTGAGTATATCTATGATTGTTCTTTTAAGATCTGTGTCTGGGGATGCCTCCAGAGAGATCTCATTGTTGGAGTCCTCTACAAGACTGATAGAGTTTGGTGGATATTTCTTATTTGCTTTTCCCATCTTGTTGATTTTTCTTTGTGCTTTTTGCATGTGGATTTGATTCGTTTTGTTTGTAATCTTATGTGAAATTCAGGTGTTTCTTCCTTGTGATTTAGGCCCGTTCCTTTATTTTGTCTTGGGCATGGGGATGCCTGATTTGGCTCATGCACCTGCAGAGTGTGTGCTACCTCACTGTCCCTGAAGATCCGAGTTTCCTGCCTGGTGACCAGGCTCTTATCTGGCCCTTCCTGTGGTGGAAGTTGAGGTGCACACTGGCTGCTTCCTCAGTGTCCCTGAAGACCCGAGTTCTCAGAGTGGTGGGCCTGCTATTATCCCTCAGACATTCTTATTATTATTTCTCTGTCCACTCTCACCTCTTTCTCCCTTCCTCTGCCCCATTTTAGGCCCTGTTCTACATTTTTCCTATTTACCTCTTGCTATCATTTTTACTTAGAACCCCATTTTCCCTTCTCCTCTCATAGTCTGTCTTTGTACTTTGCTGGATTCTATGATTTCTGTAGGTTATATACTCACATGTAAAAACTAGGCATTAAGATCAACAAATCAGAGAGAATATGTGTCATCAGTCTTTCTGCATCTGTGTTACCTTCCTGCGGTATAATGTTTTACAATTCTATTTACTTAAATTTCATGATTTCATTTTTCTTCAAAGGTAAAAATGAATCCATTGTGTATATATCCATTGTGTATATATGCAATATTTTCATTATCTGTCCATCATTTGAGTTACAATTATGTTGTTTCCCTAACTATTGTGAAAAAAAACAATAACAATAACAGGGCTGAACAAGTATCTAAGTTATTGGGTATTGAGTAGATAGATAGATAGATAGATAGATAGATAGATAGATATAGATATAGATATATAGATATAGATATAGATATAGATATAGATATAGATATAGATATAGATATAGATATAGATATAGATATATAGATATAGATATA
>VZQC01012969.1:192606-207530 GCA_009823505.1 Rhizomys pruinosus
TATATATATATATAAAGTATATATTCCATATATATATGTGTGTGTTCCATGTATTCCATATATATATTCCATATATATATATATATATATATATATATATGTATGGAAATTTGATGGGAAATTAGTAAGGGGTACAGATAGTGGAGAGCATATAAATATCAATATGTATGAAATTAAAAAATCAATTACTATTAATAAAAATAAATTTAACATGTAATTAAGAAAAAATGACAAAAATTAAAAAGTGGTTTATAGCTCTCAAAAGATGTTAAAATGAAGAAAAATGGATAAGATTTATCATAAAATGTCTTCAATATCTTTAGTGATTAGGGAAATTCAAGTTCAAATTACTCTAATATTTTTTCTTACCTCAGTTAGAATGAATAGATTAAGAAAATAACTGCTTGTGGATTTTTTCCAATAAGTTCTTTAGAGTGATTGCCTAGTAATTTTATTGTCTTGTGTAATTTCCACCTGGATTTCATAGTACAATAATGCTACCTTCAGCATTCAGTATGAAATGGTCTCTTTTTATCTAAGTTTTGAAAATATTGTGGAAATATGACTATTTAGTTTTATATTTTTGGTTGTTAGCCTTAGCCTTTAATGGCCACGCTATCCCTCCAGCCTGCGTATTTAGTTTTAAATATATGAGATAGCAGTTACCAATTAAGAAATATATGGAGTTTATCGTGAAAATTCACTGTATATGACTATAAAATATTCAATCATAATAAAATATTTAAAGCTAAATACAGTCTTACATAATTTTTTGGTCTAGTTCTGATTACTAAGTCAAAATATTTATTAGATTTAGTCATTTTCAGGTTTTTATTACTTCATAATCATATTTATAATATGTATATTTCTAAGAATTTTTAATTACATTTAGTTTATCTAAGATTTATCAAATTATTCTTAGTATTTCTATTTATATAAAATAATATTTATTTTTTCCTGTACATTCAGCATGATTTATTTTTTTACTTTTCTATGTAGTCAAAGTATCATCTTGGGTTATGATTAAAAGCCTTTCCTTTTTTGAGTTCCAGGACTTTAGGGGTGCATGTGTTACTCTGTAAGTGAACTTGCAAACTATGAATCAATGTAATTTCCCATGTAAGTGTCTTCATGACTGTCTATTCTTCTTTAAGAAAGAAGGCCATATGTATTATCAGTACTTAGTCTATTGATATATATTACCCCCAAAAGTTGGAGGCAGGTGTTAAGAGGGAAATGGATAAAATGAGAGTGTTTAAGTGGGAGGGGAAAAAGGAGAGTTATATAAAGAAATATGGGGGTTAAAGGGAAGAAGGAGCTCAAGAGATGGAAAACCATAAGGAATAGGTATCATCAAGGGGTTAAATGGGGGAAAAGTGGCTACTTTAACTGGGGAGGAAAGAGGGAGGTTTAGACAGTGAGACAGAAGAGCAATAAATGATGCCTACTTGATATATGACAGAGAGTGAACCATATTAGTTCAAAATCTTTCTGAAAAATTACACATATCATATAACTATGTCTATAGCTAAAGATTATGTAAAAGAAACAGTGCCAGAGAGGAGAAACCTCCATTCTTGTTGTTGGTCAGGGAAGTCCAAGGGACTCCCCAAGTTACTCATGCTATTGCAATAGCAATTGATTGCCTTCCAGTACTTGAAAGTGTCATATAAAGAAACAATTTCAAGCAATGGTGTTATGGTAAGGGATTAGATAAATAAATACACAAAATAATCTAGATTGTTTTCATTTTCTTTTATCAACAGGAATTTCAGGTTTACCCTTAAATGAAATTGAATACTGTTGAAAAAGTAATGTATGAATAGAATCTTTTTCTATTCTTCTCTATATATGATCACTTAATTTTCAATGTATGTTTCAATTAATTTTTGGAAATGACAGTTTGTTTACAGATGAGATAAGTTAAATATAAACATAGGTGTAATATATATATATATATATATATATATATAGAGAGAGGAGAGAGGAGATGAGAGAGAGAGAGAATACAGATTGGAGGGAAATACAATAATACAATAGCAGAGGAACTGGGACAAGGAAGGGACTGAAATAGTAAAGTTCCCCGAAGAACAAAAATCCTCTGCTTTGAAAAAATTTGAAAAGAAGCAGAAAAAGATACAGGGCAGGAATGGCAGGGTGCATGAGGTGGGGGGAATTGAAGGGGAGAACAGTCTAGATTTGAATGAGAAACAATGTAGGAAATTCAAAAAACTTCAGTAAAAATGATAGAAAATCCATTTAGTGTTTTATTTGAGATATTGAAAGTTTTTTTTTAATTTATTGATGTTTTGTGTATTTCATACATCATTTTTCAATTCAGTTCATCCGTATTCCCTTTTCCCTTCCCCCACCCTACCCCATCCCTTCCCAGACCATGCATTCTGCCATAACTGTTCTGCATCTTTCTCTGAGTCTTTTTTATGTTTAGGAATTTACATTTTCCTCCATTAATTTAATATTACTCTAAAATATATATACATACTCTCCATCCATATGCAGTAATCACAGAGTCTGAAAATAATTGGTGGGAGGATTCTAGAGGCTGTTGAGAGATTCATATTATAACAACATAGTTGCTTTCAGATAAACAGAAGTATAACAATAATGTTGTTCAGTTTGACTTTCATCTGGGGAATTTGTGTTAGTATCTACAAATGAGGGAAACCATTCTCCTTTTGTCTTTCTGGGACTGTGTTACTTCACTCAGCATAATGGCTTCAAGATCCATCCATTTAACTGCAAAGTTCTTTACAGCTGACTAGTACTCCATTCTGTAGATGTACCACATTTTTGTCATCCACTCGTCTATTGAGGGACATTTGGGTTGTTTCTAGCTCTTCACTATTGTGAAGAGAGCTGCAATAAACAGGGATGTGCATGTATCTTTGCAGTAAGGTAGGATGAGTCTTGTAGGTATATACCCAGGAGTGGTATGACTGGGTCAGGTGGTAACCTCATTCCGAGTCTTTTAAGGGATCTCAACACTGCTTTCCACAGTGGTTGTCCAAGTTTACGTTCCCACCAGCAGTTGATCAGTGTTTCCCTTTCCCCACAACCACTCCAGCATCTGTTGTCTTTTGTTTTTTTTGATCTTAGCTAGCCATACTGGAGTGAGATGATATCTGAGAGTGGTTTTGATTTGCATTTCCTTAATTATTAATGATGTTGAACACCTTTTAAGATCTTTCTCAGCCATCTTTAATTCCTCACTGGTGAAGACTCTGTTCAGCTTTTTACTCCATCTTTTGAGTAGGTCATTTGTCTTCTTACTTCTTTTCTTTTTTTTTTTTTTTGAGTAGTTTATATATTCTTGACGTTAATGCTCTGTCATATGTGTCACTGGTAAAGACTTATTCCCTCTCTGTGAGTTTTCTATTCACCTCCTTGATTGTTTCTTTCGCTTTTGAGTTTTATGAGGTCCTATTTGTCAACTGTTGACCTTACTTCCTGTGCAGCTTCCATCTGATTTAGAAAGCCTTTTCCTACACCTATGTCTTGTAGGTTGTTGCCAACTATTTTTTTAATCACCTTCATGGTTTCAGGCTTCACTTAGAGATCTTTGATCCACTTAGAGTTGATTTTTGTACAGGTTGAGAGGTAGGGGTTTAATTTTATTCTTCTACAAGTGGTCATCCAGTTTTGCCTGCACAATTTGTTGAAGATGCTATCCTTCCTCCATTGAAGTTTTTTTTTCCCCCTTTGTCAAATGTGAGGTGGGTGAAACTGTATGGGCTCATGTTTGGATCTTCAATTTTGTTCCATTGGACAATGGGTCTGTTTTTGTGCCAGTACCAGATTGTCTTTATGACTATGGCCCTGTAATATAATTTCAATTCTGGAAGGGCATTCCCCCCTGTATTGCATTTTTCACTCAGGTTTGCTTTAGCTATTCAGGGTTTTTGTTTTTCCATATGAATTTAATGATTTTTTTCCAAGTCCGTGAAGAAGCTCATAGGGATTTTGATTGGGATTGCATAGAATCTGTATATCAGTTTAGGTAAAATGGCATTTTTCCTATATTAATTTTCCCAATCCATGAGCATGGGAGGTCTTTCTATCTTTTGATGTCATTTTCAATCTCCTTCTTCAGGGGTTTAAAATTATTGTAGAGGTCTTTTTTATCTTGTTTGGGTTTCATTACAAGGTATCTTATAATTTTTGAGGCTATTGTGAGTGGGAAGGTCTTCTTGTTTATTGCTCGTGTAAAGAAAGGCTACTGATTTTTCTAGGTAAATTTTGTAGCCCGACAGTTTTCTAAAACTCTTAATCATTTCTAGAATTTTTCTGGTGGAGTTTTTAACATCTCTTAGGTGAACTATCATATCATCTACAAAAAGGGATAGCTTAACTTCTTCCTTTGCAGTTATTACTCCTTTAATTTCCTTCTCTTGTCTTATTGCCCTAGCAAGTGTTTTGAGCACTACGTTGAAGAGGAGTGGCGAGAGGGTGCAGCTTTGCTGAGTTCCTGCCTTTAAGGGTTCCAATTTTTTAAGGTTCTAATTTTTCTCCATTTAGGATGATGTTGGCAGTGGGTTTGCTATATATGGCTTTGATCATGTTGAGGAATGTTCCTTTCAGTCCTATTCCCTCTAGGACTTTAGACATGAAGCGAAGCTGAATCTTGACAAAGACTTTTTTCTGCATCAATTGAGATGATCATGTGTTTTTGTCTTTCAGTTGATTTATGTGTTTTATGATATTTATTGATTCATTTATGTGGAACTATCCCTGCATCTCTGGTATGAATCCAACTTAATCATGATGGCTGATCTTTTTGATGTGTGTCCTTATGTGATTTGTAAGTATTTTTGTTGAGAATTTTGCATCTGTGTTCATTAGTGAGATGGGTCTGTGGTTGATTGAATGAGTGTCCCCCATAGGCTGTAAGTATTCAGATATTTGTCTCCAGTTGGTGGCACTGTTTTTGGAGGTCTTAGAAGGTGTGGCCGTGCTAGAGGAAGTATGTCACTGGGGGCAGGCTTAGTGAGTTTAACAAGCCTCGTGGTCTACAGTTGCTCTCTCTCTGCTTCCTGTGCTCTTTGTGAGATGTGACCCTTGGCGTGCTGCGCCAGCTCCAGCTGCCATGCCTCCCTCCACAATGGACTCTAATTCCCTGGAACCGTCAATCGTAAGCTCAAATAAACTCTTCCTTTTACAAGTTCCTTTGGTCATGGTGTTTTATCACAGTAACAGAAAAGTGACTAATACAGTTATTTGGTACCAGAGAGTGGGCTGTTGGCTGTGAAGAACCTGACCATGTGGAAGTTTGGAGAAATGTGGAAGACTTTGGAACTTTGGGCTAGAAAAGCTGTTGACTACTATAAGCAGAGCTTAAGGGGCCATTTTAGTAGAAGCCTGGAAGAAAGCATGGCTGCAAAAAATGTAGTTCCAGAGGAAAATAAAGACTTAAGCAGCAACCGGGATATTTTGATAAAGAGTCTGGCAGCAGTTTGCCCACAGCCCAGATGCTTGCCTGATGCTAAGTTGAAAAGCAATGGACTAATGTCTTTGGCTGAGGATATTTCAAGACAGCCTAATGTAGAAATGGTGGCATGGCTGTTAATGGTGAATATTGTACAGATGTACAGTGAAAAATAGCAAATGGGGCAGAAGGAAATGCAGAATATACAGTTTGGATCTGAAAACTGTACTAGAAAGATTAAAGGTGTGGCCAAGGCATGTGAAGAAGAGGCTCCTTTTCATAAGGAGACTAAAGTGATTAAGGAGAGGCCTAGAGATTTACAAGTAAACAAAAGAATCAGTATATTCAGGGCAAGATCACACCGAGCTAATCCTCCAACAAGTCCAGGGGAGAGAAAAATTGCAAATGTGGTTAAAGTAGGAGAGAGTCCATCCCGAACTTGCAGCCAGATACGGCAATTTCATTCACGTGGTGCTGGCTTTGGAGGCATGAAATTTGCAAGAATGAAGGGGTCATCAGTTCTTCCTCCACAGTTTCAGAGAGCCACAGAGGCTAGGGATAGTGCAGCAGGGGCGTCCCTGTATAAAGAAGGCCCTGATAGGCCATTTCGTGAAGCTGTGATTGTGATGTCTGGTTGGCAGCAGAGACCCCAAGAAGTCATTCAAGATGCCAGACCTATGAGATATTTGCCAAGGAGAGCCGCATACAGGGAGTGGTACCAGCCTAAGAAAGAGATGTATGTTGCAAGCAAAGCTGGAAGAGGTGAGCCATCTAAGCCCTTTGGAAGTCAAGTCCCAGAAGTCACACATGGAGCTACTGGATTTGTTGTTTGCCCTGCAGGTTTTCCATCTTGTTTTGGTCTGGTATTTCCTCACTATGCCTCTATTCCTTCCTTTTGGAATGGGAATGTGTATTCAGTTCCACTGTACATTGGGTGTGTGTAATTTGTCTTTTGATTTTATAAGAGATTACAGTTAAGAGATTGGCCTGAGTCTCAGAAGAGACTTTGGACTGTAGACTTTTGAATGGCATTGAAACTGGTAAAGACTATGGGGACTTTTAAGGTTGAACTAAATGCATTTTGCATTTTATATGGTCAGGAGCCTATGGGGGGCAGGGAGTGGAATGTGGTGGTTTGAATGAGTGCCCCCCATAGGCTGTAAGTATTAAGACATTTATCTCCAGTTGGTGGCACTGTTTTTGGACGTCTTAGAAGGTGTGGCCGTGCTAGAGGAAGTATGTCACTGGGGGCAGGCTTAGTGAGTTTAACAAGCCTAGTGGTCTCCAGTTGCCCTCTCTCTGCTTCCTGTGCTCTTTGTGAGATGTGACCCTCAGCGTGCTGCTCCAGCTGCAGTCACCATGCCTCCTGCCACAATGGACTCTAATTCCCTGGAACCGTCAATTGTCAGCTCAAATAAACTCTTCCTTTTATAAGTTCCTTGGTCATGGTGTTTTATCACAGCAAGAGAAAAGTGACTAATACAGGTCTATAGCTTTCTTTTTTGCTTGAATCTTTATCTGGCTTTGGTATTAGAGTGATCCTGGCTTCATAGAAGGAGTTTGGGAGAATTCCCTCTGTTTGTATCCTTCTAAACAGTTTGAGTAGCAGTGGTTGTAGGACCTCTTTAAATGTTTTATAGAATGCTGGCATGAAACCATCCAGACCTGGGGCATTTTTTAGTTTGGAGATTTTTAATAACATCTTCAATTTCCTCAAATAATATGTGTCTGTTTAAACTGCCAGTCTCTACTTGGTTAAGCTTTGTTGGTTCCCAGGATTTCAGATATTCATACATTTCTCCTAGTTTTTCCAGTTTAGTGGAGTACAGATTTTTGAAGTATTCCTGTATGATTGTCTGGATCTTTTCTTTGTCTCTTGTGATGTTTCCCTTTTCATCACAAATACTATTGATTTGGAGTCTCTCTCTCTCTCTCTCTCTCTCTCTCTCTCTCTCTCTCTCGTTAATTGGGCTAGAGGTCTGTCTATTTTGTTTATTTTTTCAAAGAACCAGCTTTTGGATTCCTTGATTTTATGTATTGTTTTCTTTGTTTCTAATTCATTGATTTCTGCTCTGAGTTTTTCTATTTTTTCCTGTCTGTTGGGTTTAGGGTTTTGTCTCTCAAGTGTTTTTACCTTCCATGTTAGGTCATTTATTTGCTCCCTTTCTGTGTTTTTTTTGATCTGGGCACTTAGGGCTATAAATTTCACTCTCAAGACGGCCTTTAAATTATCCCACATGTTTTGTTGTGTTTTATTGTTTTTTTTCATTAAGTTCCATGGATAATTTTATTTCACTCCTTATTGCTTCCCTGACCCATTCTTTGTTCAGGATGGTGCTGTGTAATCTCCATGTGTTCTTGTAGCTAGTTGGACTTATTCTGGGGGTTCATATTGAGCTGTATTGCACTGTGGTCTGATAGAATTCATGGTAAAATTTCTATCACTTTGTATTTATTGAAGTTCCTTTTGTGCCCCAGTATGTGGTCAATTTTGGAGAATGTTCCATGATGACCTGAGTAGAAAGTATATTCCCTGGTGTTTGGGTGGAATATTCTGTAGATGTCTGTGTGGTCCATTTGGTGTATTGTATTCTTCAATTCTGATGTCTCCCAGTTTATTTTTTTTTTGTCCTGTTGACCTATCCAAGAAGCTCATTGGGGAGTTGAAGCCTCCCACTATTAGTGTATAAGGATTAATCTGTGTCTTGAGGTCCTGCAGAGTTGTGTTTATAAAGTTAGTTGCACCAGTGTTTGGTGCATAGACATTTAGTATTTTGAAATCTTCATGGTTCATTGTTACTTTGACAAGGATGTAATGGCCCTCTTTGTCTCTTCTGATTATTTTTACTTTGAGATCTATTTTGTTTCATATTAGAATAGCCAGCCACTCAAGCTTGTTTCTTGGTACCATTTGCTTGGAATATTTTTTCCATCCTTTCATTATAGAGTGGTATCTGTCCTTGAAGGTGAGATGGGTTTCTTGTAGACAGCGTATAGAAAGGCTCAGTTTCCTAATCCATTCTCCCAGTATATGCCTTTTGAGTGGGGAGTTTAGACAATTATTACTTAATGTTATTATTGAGAGATACGTGTTGCTTCTTTTTACCTTATTTTTTGTTTGCATTCTTGGTCTAGGTTTATAGTTACTCTGTTATGATTTTGTTGCTTTCTCTCTTTAATTGCTTAGGTATTCTTGCTTCTTTCCTCTGTTCTTTGGATTGCTTCGAGAATTTTCTGGTGTTAGTTTTTAAGACATGTATTCTTTCATCTTGTTCATGTTATGAAAGATTCTTCTTTCTCCTTCAATTATCATTAACATTTTTCTGGGTATAATAGTCTGGGTTGGCATCTAAAGTCAGTTAGCACTGGAAATTTTAATTATAGCTTTTCCATTTTTTTTTTTTTTTTGTGTGTGTGTGGATTGTGTTTCTGGAACGGGGATTTGTTTGTTTTATTTAGTTTTCTCTGGGTTCTGGGGCCTCAATGTGTGCTGCCAGCTACATCCTTGTACACACTTCACTAGGCTGGTCCTTTTGACGGTATGGGTGTTCGTGCAGGACAGCAAGTGAAGTCCAATCGCCCAGCAATGCATGTCGCACACTGGTCTTCGTGCTGTGGTGGTGTGGGGTAAGTCCGGCCCACTCCACCCATAGGCAGCTGGGACGAGGAAGCGGTGGAAGTTCCCATGGCAATACTAGGCCTCCATGGGGCACAAGTGGGCCCAAAGTCCCCAGGAAGGCAGCCCTCACTTGTTCCTTTGCAATTTGGCATTCTGCAGGACATGGTGAGTCCGCTTGCCCAGTGGTGTATGCCCTGGTCCTTGCACTGTGTAGTGTATGGTTAACTGCACCCAATATTGATTGTTTTAAGACATAATCATTGGAAATTGCTGAGAAATTTGTCTTAAAATGATATTTTATTGATTTTTTTTTGATAATTAAAAAATGCTTTATTGAAGTTTTTTGGCAATTTGTTTTGTTTTTTTTTTTTAATCATACATCATTTGCTCAGTCCAATTTAGAGTATTTTCTTTCCATGTCCCCCACCACACGCAAGTTTATGCATTCTGCCATACCTGCTGTATTAGTCAAGGTTCTCTAAAGAAACATAAGTAACAGGACGAAAAATGCTATTACAATTTATTGATGTTGTCTCACGTTTGACAGAAGTTCAGGAGTACTCACAGGTAGACTGCAGCCGACACTAGGAAGGGCCCCAGAGAATCCAGGAACTTCTCAGTCCAACAAGCTGGATGTCTCAGTAGTCCCCAATCCAGTGCTGAAGGCCCGAATGGATTTCCAGGAGATCTGCAGGTCTCAGTACATGATGGGATACAAAAGGTTGATCACAGCAGCAGACAAACTCACCAGATGAGAGAGGTAAGCCGCAGGAGAAAAGAAGGGACCAGCTCCTTCTGCCATATCCTTGGAAATCTGATGCTGGGCGACTACGGAGTACGCCACATTTGAGGGGTTGGGCCATCCGGTTTGAGGTGGTCCCATCAGAAGACCCTTAGTCCAGTCCCAAGTTGACACCACAGGATTAAACATCACAAGTCCACCCTTTGCCAACTTGACACCGCAATAAATAGCCTCTCTTTATGTTAGGCTTAAATGTCAAATGCAAAACAATGGCATGGTCATAGTTCCACCTAACAAGTTATAAGTTTTTCATGTGCAATAGCAAAGCATTATATCTGAGAGTAGGTGTTAATGTCCTTGAGAAGAACTTAGTCCTTCAGTATAATAACCTAAATATGACTATACTTAACACTTATCTCAGTTTCATATTCAAAATGGAACAACACAAGTATCCACTTGCTAATATATATACAAAATATATATACTTAATATATATATAATTATATAAGTGAACAAGCACATTCTTAACAAAATAGGACAAAAAGTTAATATCAGATATTATAATCCACGTTTCTGAAACTGGTCCTGTGGCCTCAGCTTATATTTATGACTACCTTCTTCGATACCCATTCTGATTTCCTCCACCATCAGCCAAGCACCCCTGCAGGTCGTGGCTCTTTCCCTTGAGGAGTGACCCATACCTTCATCCTTGAAGGGTCTGGGCTATTTGTTGTCTTGTCTGGTTTAGGTTGTTGGAGTTTTTCATTGACCTTAATCATAGGACATGGTATCACCAGAAGGCACCCTACAGCACTCCTGCCTGTCCAGACATAATCTCCTTGCCCCAATTGTGGATAAAATATCCAAATTTACCCCCTATAGTCCGGGATCAAATCACTCCTCACTACTACTGTTGATGCCTTCAGCTTTTGGGCCTGTTGGGCTTAAGGCAGAGAAGCCCAAAGTGGCCAGGGGGATGTCTTAGCTTCTAGTTCAATGGAAGGTTTGCTGTATCTCCTGGCAAAGCACTCCCCCCATTGGAGCCCAAAAACTTCTAGACCAGCAGAAAGCAAGGTCGTGGGTACAGGAAGCAAATTTTTCCTACTGGGTCACTAGGGTGATAGTGAGTGGAATAACTCCCAATTCCACCCCTTGGTTCCTGGAACCATAAATTCTGGCTAAAGGAGAAACAATACCATATAACGGGAGCTGATTCAAAGCATAAACTGCTTGCTGGAGAACCTTGCCCCCAGCCCTCCAGGGTAATTGCTACCTAATTGGCACTGTAACTGTGGCTTCAAGAGACCATTCCATCTCCTATCAAGCCAGCTGCTTCTGGGTGGTTGGGAACATGGTAAGATCGAGTGGATACCATGACCATGGGCCGACAGTCACACTTCTTTGGCTGTTGAGTGAGTTCCCTGTGGGCAGAAGCCATCACTGAGGAGATACCGACTGAATGGGTGGATAAGGCATTCTGTAAGTGCCTGGATTGTAGTTTTGGCAGAAGAATTACATGCAGGGAAGGCAAATCCTTACCCAGAATAAGTATCTATTCCCTGTAAGAGAAATGCTGAGCCCCTCCATTTTAAATGGTCCAATGTAAGCAACCTGCCACAGGTTACTGGCTGGTCACCCCAGGGAAGAGCACCATATAGGGGGCTCAATGTTTGTGCGTGCTGCTGTGGCAAAATCTGTCACTCGGCAAGCAGCATAGATAGGCCTTGGTGATGTGGAAACCATGTCATGTCGAGCCCATGCATAACCTCCGTCTCTGCCACAGTGACCACTTTGTTCATGGGCCCATTGAGCAATAACAGGGATAGCTGGGGAAAGAGGCTATCCACAGAACGAGTCATCCGAACTACTTGATTATTAAACTCATCCTCTGCTGAGATCACCTTTTTATGAGCATTTATATGAGACAGAAGTATCTTCATATCCTTTGATCATTCAGAGAGCTCTAGCCACATACTTCATCCCCAAATATCTTTCTCACCAATTTGCCAGTCATGCTTCGTCCAGTCCCTGACCATCCAGCCAAACCATTGGCTACCGCCCATGAATCAGTATATAAATGAACCTCTGGCCATTTCCCTCCTTCCAGGAAAAATGCAAAACCATGTGCACTGCACGAGGTTCTGCCCACTGTGAAGACTTTCCTTCACCAGTCCTTTAGGGTTGTTTCAGAATTTGGCTGTAATGCTGCAGCTTCCACCTCTGGGTGGTGCCTGCATAGCGTGCAGAACCATCAGTAAAACAGGCCCTAGTCTTCCCTTCCTCAGTCAACTGATCATAGGGCAAACTCCATAAAGCCATAGGTGCATGCTTACGCACAGGAGACATTGTAACAAGAGTGGGAACCATAGGCATTGTGCAACTTTTTCATGTAGCTTGCTTGTGCCATCAGGGCCTGCTGGGCCCTGTCACTTATGTACCACTTCCATTTGGACAATGGACTGTTGCTGTGAACATCCTACTTTATGGTTTGGTGGGTCAGATAACACCCAGCTCAGATGGGCAGCTCAGGTCCGCATGGTGACTTGGTGGCCCATTGTAAAACGTTCAGTCTCCACTTAAGGCCCAATAGCAGGCTAAGAGTGGTCTCTCAAAAGGAGAATAGTTTGCGTTTGCAATGAAAGTAGCCTTACTCCAAAATCCAAGGGCCTCCGCTGTGATTGCTCCCCTATGGGAGCCTGCCAAGACTCCATGCCCAGCTCTATCTGCCATTGATACCTCAAGCACATTGGGTCTGCTGTATCATATGGCCCAAGGGACAGAGCAGCCTGCACTGGCAAGCATGGACTTGTTGAAGAGCCTTTTCCTGCTCCAAGTCCCACTGAAAGTTTGCTGCCTTCCTAGTTACCTGATATATGTGTCATAGTAACACGCCCAGATGAGAATGTGCTGCCTCCAGAATACAAAAAGACCCACCAAACGTTATGCTTCTTTCTTGGTGGAGGGAGGGCCAGGTGCACAACTTTATTCTTTACCTTAGAAGGAATGTCTCTGCAGGCTCCACACCACTAACGAAGTAGATGGCCCTTGAATTTTAGTGGAATTTATTTCCCATCCTCTCAAGCGCATATGCTTTACCAACAATTCTAGGCTAGCTGCTACCTCCGGTTCACTGGGTCCAATCAGCATAAACTCATCAATATAGTGGACCAGTGTGATATTTTGTTGAAGAGTCAGACGATCAAGATCCCTTCTAACTAAAGTATTGGCACAAGGCTGGAAGTTTAACATACCCCTGATGGAGACAGTAAAGGTATACGGTTGGCCTTGCCAGCTGAAACAAATTGCCTTCTGGTGTTCCTTATGAACCGGTATTGAGAGAAAACATTGGCATTCAATAGTGCATACCAGGTACCAGGAGAAATATTAATCTGCTCAAGTAATGACACCACATCTGGTACAGCAACTGCAATTGGTGTCACTACTTGTTGGTTTTTCGATAGTCACTGTCCATTCTCCATGAATCCATCGGTCTTTTGCACAGGCCAAATTGGAGAGTTAAATCGAGATGTGGTAGGAATCACCACCCCTGCATCTTTCAAACCCTTGATGGTGGCACTAATCTCTGCATTCCCTCCAGGGATAAGATACTGGTTTTGTTTCAATATTTTCCCTGGTAGAGGCAACATAAATGGTTTCCATTTGGCCTTTCCAACCATAATAGGCCTCACTCCACAGGTCAGGGAACCAATGTGGGGATTCTTCCAATTTCTAATTATATTTATCCTAATTTTACATTCTGGGACTGGGGAAAATAACCACAGGATGAGTTTTGGGACCCACTGGGCCCACCATGAGTCGAACTTCAGCCAAAACTCCATTTAGCACCTGACCTCCATAGGGCCCCTACTTTAACTGGAGGGCCACAATGCTTTTTAGGGTCTCTGGGATTAGTGTCAACTCAGAACCAGTATCCAATAGGCCTCAAAAAGTCGGATTATTTCCTTTTCCCCAGTGTACAGTTACACTAGTAAAAGGCCTCAGTTCCCTCTGGGGAAGTAACAGGAGGAAGGCAAACAGCTAACTCTTTGGTATTGACAAGGTCCTTCCTCATTGAACCCGGCCACCCCTTCATTCAAGGGGTCTGGGTCTGTGAACTGTCTCAAGTCTGGAAACTGGTTAACTGGGTGGGATTCGCTATTCCTAAAATCAAATGTTGACTTCTTGTCATTTGTTCTAGAGCTTTTCTGCTTATACAGATCAAGTAAAAACTTAGTAGTCTTCTTAAGTATTTGGTGCCTGGGAGCACCATGATTAATTAGCCAGTTTCAAACATCATTTCGGGTCATGCCATTATAGGTTTTGTTTTGCCTTTGCCACCCATTATGAAAACCACTATAACTATGCTCACAGGCCCTTCGGCGATTCAGTGCTGCAACCTGACGCCTACCTGATTCCTGTTAAGCCTATTATGTGTACATTTAGTTTATGCAAGTGAGCAACAGTTTCTCTAACTGTAAGATCTGGCAGAAGAAATAGAGCAAAAAAAAGCTCTTTTCAATGTTCTGGTGTCTCTCTCAGGACTTTCCATCTTATAAACTCAGTGAATGGCATATCCTCTGGGTCCTCATAGTGTAGAGAATATGGTTTTACAGTTTGAATTCATTCGAGCATGCCCATCTGCCTGACCCTCAAAATCCCTTCATCAATACTAAGCAAAAGAATATCAGGCATCTCTAACCACTGTTAGTAGTCCATGTTTTTAATAAATACATCAGCCAACCATTCAAATAACTTTTAACACCTTTTTTAACTGCTCGAGCTTCCATGATAAACCTAGAATCACTACTCAGTGGGCTCATATCGATAAACTCAGTATGAGCCAATTTTATATTCCGTCCACCATTATCCCACACCCTTAAAGTCCATTCCCACACATATCCCTTAGGCTTCTGCCTGAAATGAGTCAGCAAACTCATTAATTTCATTAGTGGTATAGCGAACCTCCTCATGGACCACACTATCTATCTCACCTTGAGGGGCTTGCTTAGACTTCAATATGTTTATAGGTCTAGAGGCAACATTGTTGGGCCCTGAGGGACATGAGCTCCCACTGGGAGGGGGGGAATTAGTTTTCCTCAGGCAAGGGGTGGGGAGGGGAC
>VZQC01012974.1:0-68434 GCA_009823505.1 Rhizomys pruinosus
TCTGTAAGAGCAATCGGCGCTCTTAACCGCTAGGCCATCTCTCCAGCCCCCCCCTAAATGATTTTAATGTTACTTATCCTTCCCTATATTATCCCCTCTCCCCTCCGCTCTGAGCTCCCACCCCATTTACTCCTTCCTACTCAATTCCCCTTTATTTCTTTATTTCACAGTATTTACTCTCCTGCCCAAGGAAATAGCACCTACATGGCCATTTGTTCATTCCATGAGTGCTCTGGATTTTCACATTTAAACATGCATATGTAAGATTTCAAAGCTCTTACCCATGCTGTTTTGTTAGGTCCTGGAGGTGGAGTCTAGCTGGAGGAAGTGAGGTGGGAGGGAGTCCTTGCCCTTTTCCTGCCTAAGCTCTGCTTTCTGACTGTGTGTACTACATGACTAGCTTCTTTCAGCTCCTGTACCCATGCTTTCTATACTTTCATGGATTGCAACACTTTGTGCTGTAAACCTAAGTAAACTCCATCTACTTTAGTTCTTTTCATCAGATAATTTGGTCATAATAAGAAAAGTAACTAAAACGCTAGATAAATTACATCAAGCTTTCTATGAAATGAAATAATCTTAAAAATACACATCTGAAGAATACATATAAATGGACTAACATTCAATATAAATATCTTTTCTTTAAAAAAGTAAAAAGTAGCTGGGTGTGGAGGTGCACGCCTTTAATCCCAGCACTCTGAGGCATAGGTAGGCAGATCTCTGTGAGTTCAAGGCCAGCCTGGTCTACATAGTGAGCTCCAGGACAGCTGGGACTACAGGGAGACTCTGTCTCAAAAAGACCAAAAAGAAAAAAGGAGAAGTAAAAAGAAGTTTGCTGACCTTAACTTGAATGTCTTTTGATGTAAGTAATCATGAGAAGAAAAATATTTTAAAGTTACATACAAATTGTTCTGATGCTGGTAGGGGTTTTCATAGGGAGAACAACAAGCCCTAAATTCTGCTTTATGGGATAATGCTGTGTGTGTAAGAGCATTAGCTATTAAATTTCTATTTAGGAGTTAGAGAGATAGCCTAGCGGTTAAGAGCACCTACTGCTCTTGCAGAGGACCCGGGTTCAATCCCCAGCACCCACATGGCAGCTAAGAACCATCCCTAACTTCAATTCCAGGAGAACTCCTGTTAGAGGGGAATCCGAGACCCTCTTCTGACCTCTGCAGCATTGCACAACACGGGTGCACAAACCTACATGCAGACAGTACATTCATACACATACAAAATAAATAAAATTTAAATAAATAAATAGATAAATTTCTATTTAAACTCACATAACCTGTATATTCTTAATACTTCAGCAACACAAATATTTGAGTACTATAACTTAAATCTCAATATTGATCGCATAACAATATGAGAACAAATCTTACACTTCTCTTTGAGTTTGTTGATAAAATCTGAAACCATGAAGATAAGTTGAAATGTGAAGGGAATAATTCGAAAGTGTGTCCTCAGAAGGGCATATGACAGACCTTGGGAAACCTTGACATTATGCAAGGGACAGGTAAGCTCATTTTTAATGGAAACCTAACTGTGAAGATTAAGACATACATATTTCTATGAATCATAGGGGGGTACCCTGTGTCTGGCAATAACATTTTCATTTATAATCCATGGTTCCCAGGAGCAGTTTTCTCCATCTTGAGTGTGGACTTTGCACACCTAGCCTGGAATGCTTTGCTCACTCACTAAACAACAAATTAATCTCTACTCAGATCTCTAATATTTTTCAATTTTTACCATTAGATCATCAAACTAATAACTCAAATATTATATAATAAGATTTAATTTGTCTGATTTAGTTTTATTATTATTATGGAATTAGCTACAGAGTGCATAACCCAGAAAAATCAGTGTTTAAGTAATTGATACTCAGATTTTCTTAGCTAAGCCATAAATAATGAATCAGAAAAAATGGAGCATTATTTTGTTATTGTTTTACTATTTTATAGTTGTTTTTTCAGCAAGACAAATCTGTCATAGAATATACTTTTTATGTGCACATATCATACTGTCATTAGGAATGATGGCTTATGAAAGACTTGTTACCCAGGAAGGACAATTTGTTTAACATGCTAAATTCATAGATCCTCCTACCCAATGAGTCTGGTTTCTCTTTAGTTTATTATAGAAGTTGTTGACAGAATTATGTTCCTCAGATGTCCTACAGAGCACAACCACAGCACATATGTACACATACCCACAGAACTGCATATATACATAATTATTTAAATGCACAATTTTACCAAATAGTTATAAAACAGAGAATTTTATAAAGTATTAGAAACATAAAGGGTACAAACAAAATCTCCTGAATCAGAGGAACTGATCTGTGCTGATTATTTAGGTTGAATAAGGATAAATGGAAATGCAAAGAAAGTGAGAATGATTACAAAAATATTATAAAGAACCAAATGATTAGACCAATAAGATTTTGCTTGGAAATATATTAAAAATTATTACAATGTTTGGCTAATAGCAACTATATTGAAAATAGCCAGAATTCTGAGTAATTCCTCTAGAAATCATATGCAGTGCCATCTCTAAAATAAAATACTCTAACTAGACTACTAGATTAACAAAACAGTAATCTATTTGAAATACTCTACACAGAAAAATAATTCAGTGATTACATAGTTATGGTGAATCCTTTGCTAAAACAAACCATTGCTTTATTCAATATTATCTGCTCAATCTTTTTTTACTATTTTCTTTTTTTTAATTTATTATTTTTTATGTGTATGAATGTACTGTCTGCATAAGTTGGTGCACCCATGTCATGCAATGCTGCGGAGGTCAGAAGAGGGTGTCAGATTCCTCTGGAACTGTAGTTAAAAACTGTTCTTAGCCACCATGTGGGTGCTGGGAATGGAACCCAGGTCCTCTGCAAGAGCAGTTGGTGCTCTTAATCAATGAGCCATCTCTCCAGCCCCTTTTTACTGTTTTCAAAAGAAGTTTGTAATCATTAATCGTATGAATCTAGGAACTGATGAATATGCTGTCACAGTCCTAAGGCATGTTCCAAACCAAATAATTCATATATTTTGGCTTTTATTATTTTAACTGGAAAAAAAAAAACAAGTTTAAATGTCCAATCTCTAGTTGTTGACAGAACTTTGGAAATGTTAGCGGAATGTTCCAAGCCACTGTAAAAAAAAAAAAAAAAAAAAAAATCAGTACTAAAGAAGGGCTGAGAACTAATATGCAAACAGAAAAAAAAAAAAGAAATAAAATAGAAAATCACTGTATGTTTCTTCTCCCTGGTCCCATTATTAGTTTGAACTTCTTATTTTTGTGATGCATTTCTGGAATTTGATGGCCATATGTTGGATTTTGCCCCTCATTTAAGCTTCTTCCAACTAGGATTCTCTCGTTTACATTGAAAATTAACCCAATTACTTCAAGCTGTAGCCTTTTCTCATCTGTTGAAAATGAGCAATCCATAGTATTGCCATATTCAGAGCTGTAAAGACACCATTTAGGTTGCTTTATTTAAACCAATATTTTTTTTCCAAAACTGTACAAAAAAAGAAAATTTGTTTTACATTTTAATTCCAAATTCATACTACTCTCTAAGTGGCTAGCAAGCTAAATTGCACTGTGGCTGGCAAGTCGGATCTCTTTCCTTTATTTCTAAGATGAACATAGGTTTCTTGTCATATACCAGTTCTGATAGCTTTATAGAATGCTATATTGAGAAAGAGACAACTGATAACCCTAACTTAGAGGAAAGGACTAACATAGTGATTTGTGGTGTTTGACATGTATCTAACTCTCTTTGTCCTTCTTCAGAAAACAAGCTGGGTTATGTGCTCAGCTTCCCGCTCTGTCACAGAAAGAGATATAAGATAGAGAAGTACAAGGTGACCCAGTATTGTTCTGCAATGCTCTGTTCTTTACATTTACAATTCGTCTTTCATTCTATTGTACTTCCTTACTTAAAAAAATAATTCTTCGAAGAATGAAAACTTAACACACTGTGTTTTGTTCATATTCCCCTTCTTACAACTCATCCTATATCTACCTTCATCTTCCTAACCACTCAACTTCACTAACCTCTCCCTAAAAATTCCAATGAGTCACTGAAATATTCTTGAGTGTGTAACTTACCCTGGATTATGGCCAATATAACAGGAGTAACCCTTAAAAAAACTGACTCATCTTCTTCCAGTCACTATCAAATGTCAATAGCTCCTCAAGAAAGGATAGAGTTCTTGGCCAATCATTCCCTCCATTTGTGTGTGTGTGTGTGTGTGTGTGTGTGTGTGTGTGTGTGTGTTGTTGTTGTTTTTGCCTGGTTTGAGCTTGAGCACATCTTGAGCATGATGCAAGAACTGCTCTCTTATACCTTCTTAATGTTGAGAGTCCTTTTGGTCTGAGCTAGGTTCGTGGATCCTGTCTATGAGCTATGAGGTAACTTGAGACAAAAGCACTCCTAATGTATATGAACCCAATGAAAATGAAAAGCATGCCATGCCACACAATGAAAACGAATAGCATTCCTCCTAGAAATTTACACGATACCCAGACTCAAATAAATTCTCTGACAACTTTCAGGAAGGTTCACTCTGATCCCCAAACCCGAGGACATGAAAGCCAAGGAAATACATCTGGAAGAGTAGCTTCAGTGGCACAGAGAATATACTGGAAGTATGTAAAGGGATCTGTGTGGGTAAATGAAAAATATCCCGGTGAGCTGTTGAAGAGCATTATTGCAAGTGCCTAGAAAATTAATCAGTAACACCATTTCTCTGATCAAACAAAATGAAATCTTAGACTATGATAAGCAGAGAAGCAAAACAGAATTTCCTCTTTTACAGTTTCATAGAATTAGCATAGCTGGGATTCTTGAGAATGGAATAGAGAGAACTTCCAATGAACAAGAATCAGATGTGGTTGAAAATAGCAACTGTGAATATTGAAAATAGACACCCTGAAGATGTATCTGACAAAGGATAGCATAAGTGGTGATTTACACAATTATGAAAGACAAAGAAACAAATAAATTGTATTTTTCATGGTTTTGTTTTGTTTGCATTATGGTGTTTATTTCACTTAGGTAAGAACACTGTTAACTAGTAACTCCAAAATGTGAATTATTTTTAATTATTAAACTCTATGAGGTAGCTCTTTGGCTTTCTTTTAGAATGAAAACAAATGCAACCCAGTTTAATTTATCACATTCCAAAAGGTAAGATAAATATGTAAACATGTTTCCCTGAAAGACAAACTGACCAAGGAAAACCTATAGTAAGGTGTGTTCTTCTTTTCAAAAACATAGAATCCAAGAGTAAGATGCTGCATGTGCCTTAGCAATGTTCATTCCAGTAACAAAGGGCTGCAACATAATATATTCCCATAAGTCTTTATCATTTAGAAACTGTCATCTTCTGCTAAACCTCCCCATCTCATCTGTATTAATGGTTACTGTTAATGAAGGAAACGCAACTTTCAGATCATGGTTTCACTCTATGATCTCTTGGCCACCTTGCTTTGGGCCTGTACTCACAGGCCACAGCACATCATAATGGCAATACACAATGTGGCAGCCACTCACCTCACGGCAGCTGGGAAACAGAGAACATTGTATGTAGGGGCCAGGATCCCAATATCCCCTGCAAAGACATGACTTTAGTTTCCTACATGTCACCATTTCCAACAGCACCACAGGCTTCTGATTCGACATTTTGGATATGTGGTTGGGAGGAGACAATTAAGAGCTACACCTTAACACCATGCATATTCTGTGAGGAAATTTAGCTTGCTCCATTAGATACTTTGTAATTGTAAGTATTGACTGACTCCACAATTCCTTACTCAAACAAACTCTCATTTTCCCTGGATTCACTGTCAGCTGCTGAGTTTAATTATTCCATGTGTTTCATGTGTCCTTGCTCTATGAAAATATTCGGAACTGATAAGCACAGATGGAGATATAGAAGATAGAAATATACAGATAAATGATTACAGTTAGATACATACATAAAATGATGTGATTAGAATCAACAGGTGATTATATAAACTGAAAAGCTCTACTACAGGCTATCTATAACATGGAGGCACCTGGAAAATAGATAAGTTCCAGATCCTCAGAATCTGAGAAACTATGTGTGGTTATCAGCATAAGACCCAAAGACCACATCATTTATGAGACTTTTGAAGACCAAAAACCAGAGAGCCTAGATTTCTGATGTATGTATGAGGACAACAGAAGTATACTCAATTGTAGGAAGTAGAAGAAACCACATACTTTGCTGCCCTTTTCCTTCTATCACTGTTCACATCCAATCGGTTATTACCTACAAATAATAAGGGAAAACCCTCACCTTTCAGTCCACATGTTCACAGGCCAATGCCTATGGACACACCCTCATAGAAATACTCTGAAGTATTAATCTTCCTGTTTTAAGCATTACAAGATCCTATCAAATTTACACCCTGTGGCAGAGAATGTTCCTTCCCAGGAAAGCAGTGAGTGTGCTTGCTCAAAAGTAACAAAAATTATCCCAGCCTCTTGCCTCCCCCTTCCACCTCCAACACTCATCGGCACAAACACACATCAAGAAACAAACATGCTAAAAATTTCTGTTTAAGGAAGACTAGTGAGTTTAATGGGCTTTTCCCACAGAGTGGATGGTCCTTATGGTAGTCCCTCTCTCTCCCTACAAAGCCATGTTGTGCAGAACTCCCCAGAGTCCCAGTTCAAGATAAACATATACAATTGTTAAATAAAGACATCAGTTCCAAGGATGAGTTGTTCCCCTAGGGGCTATTGGCCAGGGAGACTCTGAAAGCCCCCAAAACAAAGGCTATTACCTCTAATGTTAACTGCACACAGGAAGCAGATGGTAGGACCCTATTGCAGAAAGCATGGGGAGATGGGAGCATGGGAAAGTGAGGTCCTCTGGGATCCAGCTAAAAATTCCCTGCTACTGGACAGCTAGTGATCATAGTGTTGGAGAGTGATATGCAGATTTCTCAGGACAAATGCTCCCCAAAGTTCTACTACAGATCCTGCATGGTGCACTATCACATGCCAAACAAGGTGTAACTGGTGGTGCAATAGTGTAAGTCTAGTACATGTACAAACAGAAATAGTCAAATTGGATTTAAGACCTGTTCCCTAGAGAGAAACACACATTGGGTTGACCCCCAATGGCAGGAGACAGTACAGGCCCCTGCGGAGAGGACATTGCAATTGCCTTATTAGAGAGCTGTGATACCTCTGCTAAGATTCCATCCAGGCATTTGTGTTTGTGGTCATGGAATGGGTCGTTATAATGGTCTATGTTTGTTTAGATGTCCCTGCTTCTTTCCATTTGTGTTTTTTTTAATTACGTCATTTTTTTCATTTTTTAACAATAAGTAATAATTTATGAGTACAGGCATCCTTCGTGTAAAACCAATTTGCAAGCGGTTGTGCCCAAACCCATACAGCCCATGGGTCCCACCATCCAGCTGGGGGGAGGGGGGGCTTGTATGTTCAATTAAGTTAATCAGATGAGTGTCCAGACTATATTGCTGTAGTTTCACCATTCACCCCAATCGCAGCCCTTACATTCTATCACATCTACTCTTCTGCAGATTGTTCCCTAGGCTTAGAAAAGGGGCACAGGTGAACGAGAAGCAAAACAGTCTACTTTCTCTGGAGCTGTTGTCTTGGACTCTGGTCAATTCTGGCTGTTTCCTTTCATGGGCTGACAGTTTGTCCAGGAATAACCTTTCAATCTTACTAATGAAACACAAGCAATTAGATATATAGGTATTTAAACAGTACTAATTGTTATGGTAGATTACTTTGGCATAGACACAGATGTTTGGATGGTATGTTAATCCATGAATTACATTTTAGGAAAAATATACCTGAAATTGGCTAACAGTCCATTGGAAACAGAAGATGGAAAAACCCAGGAACCTGTTATCTCACCACAGAGAAAAAAAAATATAGATCATCCAACTTCACTTTCAGCCCCTCCAAGGCCCAGGGACTCATGTGAAAGAAGTGGGCACAGACAGATTTTAGGCCCAAAAGAAAGGGGTGTATGTGGCATAGACCAGACTTTCTTCCAAATGGACTGCCCTTGGCCATCAGACATTAGACAGATGGTGATACTAAAGGAGAGGTAGAGCCACAGGTCCGACCACTCCTCCCAATTAGCCAGCTCACCTATGGGGGGGGTATGGGTCCATAAGATGAGAGTGTTAGTTAGCAGGTCACTCTCTCTCTTCCACCAGCACCATGTTGTATGGATCTTTGGCGGGTTCTGGCCCAGGAACCATGGAGGGGTGCACCAAAAAACCCTATAAGCATTGATTTATCCCATTCACTCTGTACAAAAAGCCCATGAAACTCACTCATCTCCCTAAATTGAAGTATTTGGAGACTATGTTCCTTGGTCTGTCTCTGGGCCTGAAAAGGGGGAGAAGGTGGGGTGCTGCTCTCCTTTTTGGGGGAGGAAAAGGTTTATTCAGCTTACATCTCCTGGCCCACAGTACATCACTCAGGGAGCCCAAGGCAGGAACTCAGGGCAGGAACCTAGAGGCAAAAGCTGAAGCACAGGCCATGGAGGAATGCTGTTTACTTCCTTTCACCCCTGGCTCATGTCCAGCCTGCCTTCTTATATGGTACACAACAACCTGCCCAGGGTGGTACAACTCATTGTGGGCTGGGCCCTCCCACACTGCTCGGCAATCAAGACAATACTCCACAGATGTGGTCACAGGCCAATCCAATGGAGCCAATTCCCCAACTGAGGCTCCCTCATCCCACGTGTGTCAAGTTGACACTAAAGCTATCCAGCACAATTGACCCCTTATCAACTTGACACACAAAACACATCACTCTCTGACCAATGGCCTTTCCTGGCCTCTCATAGTGCCAGGCCTCTGCTGCTCTCTGTGACCCCTTCATGCTTTCAACACCGGAACCATATAGGAGACTCTTACACACTACCAAGTCCTGCTTCTGGCTTGACATGGAGGCTCAGGCCCCTTCTTGAAGATAGCTTCTGTGTGCTGACCCTAAAGAAACTTGTCCCAGAAGATTTCTTTTCAGCCCCAGCTAGCCAGCATCAATTGTCCTAGTAAAACAAAGGATTCACTTCAGGTTCTGGTCTCTTGTTACTTACAGCTGATTCTTCAGCCCCAGCTGACCAGAACCCACAGATTACACAGTCCTGATGATCTCTGCTTCCCTTTGAAACTAGAAACTTCACAAGCCAGGCCTCCATCATCTACAACTCCTTCAGGAAAACTGCTCCAAGCTCCACAGCAATTATCTTTAGGCATTCAATGATCTTCCCAGCCCAAAGTTCCAAACTCCTCCACAATCCTTCACCAAAACACCAAGGTCGGGTCTGTCACAGCAATACCCCATTCTCTCAGTACCAATTTCTGTTCTACTTTGTCTTCCATTGCTGTGACAAAACACTTTGACCGACACCAACTTGGGGAGGAAAGGGTTTATTCAGCTTACATCTCCTAGCTCACAGTTCATCACTTAGGGAGCCCAAGGCAGGAACTCAGGGCAGGAACCTGGAGGCAGGAGCTGAAGCACAGGCCATGGAGGAATGCTGATTACTTCCTTGCTCCCCTGGCTCATGCCCAGCCTGCCTTCTTATATGCTATACAACAACCTGCCCAGGGAGGCACCACTCATTGTGGGCTGGGCCCTCCCACACTGCTCGGCGATCAAGATAATACTCCACAGATGTGGCCACAGACCAATCCAATGGAACCAATTCCCCAGTTGAGGCTCCCTCAACCCACATGTGTCAAGTTGACACTAAAGCTATCCAGAACACTTGGGAAGGAAAATTCCCTCTATACACCCTTCATCTATCTATGAAAAAGCTGGTGGTAATAGCTAGTAAAAACCCTAGCCATTCATGATTTTTAAAATAACCTCAATTAGAGTATTTCCACCTGATGAGAATCTGTAGTTTTCAAATATATTTTCTTGAAATCTCAAGTTTCTAGAATCCTGTGAGAAAAAGCATGTGATGTTTGTCCTTCTGGATCTGGGTTACCTCAGTAAAGATGATTGTTTTCAGTTTCATCCATTTAACTGGAATTTTCATAATTACCTTTGAACAGATAAATTATATTCCATTGTGAAAACGTACCATACTTTCATTATCCATTTATCAGTTGATGGACAATTAGGCTGTCTCTTTTTCTGACTGTTGTGAAAAAAAGAAATAATAAAGATTGAGGAGCAGGTGTCTCTATTATATGATATAGAGTCTTTTGGCTGTATGCACAAAGTGGTAAATCTGGATCAGACAGTAGATTGAGTTCTAGCTTTCTACAAAACATCCACAATGATTTCCATGCTGGCTGCACCAGTTTGCACTGCAATCCCACCACAGTGGATCATAGTTCCTTACCTTTTGCCTACATGCTTGCCCTCATTTCTTATTGTTTCCTTGATTCTGTTTATTCTGTGAATGGTAAAATTAAATCTCAAAGCAGTTTTAATTTCAATTTTCCATATGACTAATGATGTTGAAGCTTTTAAAACCATTCCTAAGCCACTTTTTGTTTCATTTTTAAGAACTCTCTGTTCAGGGCTGGAGAGATGGCCTAGCGGTTAAGAGCGCCGACCGCTCTTACAGAGGACCCGGGTTCGATCCCCAGCACCCACATGGCGGCCGAGAACCATCTGAAACTCCAATTCCAGGAGAACTCCAGTTCCAGGGGAATCCGACATCCTCTTCTGACATCCGCGGCATTGCACGACACGGGTGCACAGACTTGCATGCAGACAATACATTCATACACATACAGAAATAAATAAAGTTAAAAAAAAGAACTCTCTGTTCAGATGCTTGCTCCACTTTTAATTGAGTTGTTGATGCTGTCGTTATTTCGAGATTCAAACTTTTTAGTTCTTTTTACTCCTTTAGCTCTAGATACTAATCATCACTCAGACTTACGACTGGTAAATATTTTCTCCCATTCTATAGGTTTCTGATTCCCTCCAATGATGGTGGCCTTTGCTGTACAGAAGCACCTTAGTTTCATGAGGTCCCATTTGTTAATTGTTGGACTTAATTTAGATTCTTGTTCTGAAACTCCTTTCCTGTGCTTACATATTCCAGTGTATTCCCTATTTTCTCTTTCCCATTTGATTCAAGGTATCAGTCTTATGCTGAGGTCATCGATCCATTTGTAGTTGAGCTTTGTGCTTTGTGACAGAGAGGGATTTACTTTAATTTTTCTACATGTAGCTATTCAGTTTAACCAGTACTAATCATTGGCCATGCTGTCTTTCTCCAGTGTGAATTTGTGGCATATTTTTTTTTTTGTAATCAGATTATCACAGCTTTAAATTATTTGCTATATGAATTTCAAATGTAAAATCCAGAGAGGTCAGAAAATTAGTAAAGTCCATGGAAGAAGGAGGTTTCATCTAAGGGGCAATGGAACACAGTGATATAAATGGAAAAGGCTGGGCTGGAGAAATGGCTCAGTGGTTAGGAGTACTGGCTGCTCTTGCAGAGTCCCAGATCCTACATGGAAGCTAATGACTGTCCCTAAGTCCAGTTCCAGAGGATCTAACATCTTCTGACCCCCATAGGAATTTTATGACATGGGTCTACTTACATATATTCAGGCAATACACACATGCACATAAAATAAATACATTATTTCTTAATAATAAAATAAAGGGGAAATAGAAAAAATACAGTAGCAAGTGTTAAATGCACTGGGGAATGGCAGGTCCGAGTAGAGAAGGAAGTATGGTGGTAAGGATAGCTAATAGTAAAGCCTTTAGAAAAAGCCATGTGGAAACAAGCCACTTTCTAAAATATATGCATATACATTATAAAAAAGAGGTTGTAGATGGGTATGTTGGCACATACCTTTAATCCCAGCACTCTGGAGGCAGAGGCAGGCAGACCTCTGTGTGTTCAAGGCCAGCCTGGTCTACAGAGTGAGTTCCAGGCCAGCTGTGGCTACAGGGAGACCCTGTCTCAAAAACACCAAAATAATAAATAAATAAATAAATAAATAAATAAATAAATAAATAAATAAGATGTTAAAAGGGCTTATCTGTTAGTTACCTTATAACAGGGGGATGTTAAACTTTATAAATACCATAGGTCTTCAAAGTAAAAATCCAATGCTGGGAATGTATTCCTTCTTTTGAAGCTGCTGGTAAGAAGTCCCATAGACAGTCAAGTAACATTGACCATTGCCCGTGCTGTTGGTTTACCTCCAGAAATTGATGGTAAGACCTTACTGCTGAAGATACTATGTGTGTGAGTTGCATAACAATGCAAAATCAAGCTCTTACTCTCTCTAAAGCTTCATCTCTATTGGATAAAGGAAGTCGAGTTAAGGAAGAGGACTTCAATGCAATCAACGTCCTAGGACATGAAGAGTCAGATTGTTCATAATAAATCATGTCCAAGGTATTTAATTTTTAAAATGTATTTTATTGATTTTTTGTGGATTTAATATAATACACTGTAATCATATTTGGTGTCCCCTTCCCTCTCTGCAACCCCCATAGCCTGATCATGGGACTTCATGCATTTTGTCTTATATGTTAAGACCAATCAGGTCAAGTTTGTGCACCCATATGTCCCATGGTGTGAGTTCATCCATTGAAGCCAGTCCAGCCTGTATATTGTCACTTTCTTAAAAATTAACCCTCCCACAAATGAGGGATACCATTTGTCCTTTGCTATTCTGGGACTGTGTTACTTCACTTAGCATAATATCTTCTAGTTCCATCCATTTACCTGCAAAGTTCATAATGCCATCTTTCTTTACCACTGCATAGAATTCCATTGTGTAGATGTACTGTAGGTAAAGAGGAAGCCACCTGTGGCTTCTTTGTGCTAAATTACCTGCTTGTATGTTTACACCAAAACCTGGCCTCAGGCAGGATTTTCCCTTATTAGCAAACCCCTGACACCTCCTTGGGATTAGAGGCACTCATGAATTCTCATACATGTAATGTTAATGGAACATGAGGCAGGGGGTCTAAAAGTGGGCCCTGAGTTATCATGTCACTCTGGGTATAAAAACAGAGTGCTCTGAATAAATAAATGGGTCCTTCTTAAAACCAGACAGGGATCTCTGGCTGTTATTATTCCATGTGTAATTTTAGCCCATCTGGCTAGTGTGATCTTGGCTAGCAGAATTTGGCTGGGGAAAATCAAGCAGATGCCAACCTGTGAGTGCCATCAGCATAGACACTGATCTTTGGTGAGTGAGTGCCAGGGGGATATAGCCTGCAAAGTGCTGAACAGGCAACAGTCTAGCATCAGGTTGTAGGGTGCCTAGCAGGCAGCAACCTGAAGGATCTGAGAGAGCCAATAGGGTGTTGCCAGGTATAGGCGTTAGATAGACAGGTGGGCATTGGAAAGGTTATCAGCCTTTGCTTCCAAGGATTAGGACAGCTGCTGGTGGCTGTCTTGTGTCTTTTCCTTTTCCCTGTAATTCATTGGAAGGGGTTAGTGCTTCAACTTCCATGTGTGGCAGAGAGACACCACAATGTACCACATTTTCTCTATCCACTCATTGTTGGTTCCAGCTCTTTACTATTGCCAAGAGAGCTGCAATGAACATGGCTGTGCATGTATCTCTGAGGTAGCATGAGTCTTGTGGGTATATACCCAAGAGTGGTATGGCTGGGTCAGGTGGTAAGCTCATATGAGTCTCTTCAGAGTTCTCCATACTGCTTTCCATAGTGCTTGTAGGAGGTTACATTCCCACAAGCAGTGGATGAGTGTTCCCCTTTCCCCACAACCTTTCCAGCATTTGGTGTCATTTGTTTTCTTGATCCTAGACAGACTTATCTGAGAGAAATGATACCTTAAATGCATTTCCTTAATTATTAGGGATGTTGAACATTTTTAAATGTGTTTATCAGTTCTTCATTTGTGAAGTCTCTGTTCAGCTTTTTACTCCATTTTTTGAATGAGTCATTTGTTTTCTTACTTCTTTGCTGCTTGAGTAGTTTATATATTCTGGAAGTCAATCCTCTGTTGGATGTATCACTGGTGAAGGTTTCCTCCCAATCTGTATGTTTTCTCTTCACTTCACTGATTTTTTTTTCTCTTGCTGTACATAAGCTTTTGAATTTAATGAAGTTTCACTTGTCAACTGTCAACCTCACTTCCAATGAAGTAGCTGTCTGACTTAGGAAGTCTTCTCCTATGTCTATGACTTGTAGGTTGCTGCCAAACTTTTCTTCTATCCTCTTCAGAGTTTTGGGTTTCACATTAAGGTCTTTAATCCATTTGGAGTTGCTTTTTGTACAGGGCAAGAGGTAAGGGTTTAGTTTTATTCTCTACAAGTGGCAACACCATTTGCTGAAGATGCTATCTTTCCTCTGTTGAGTCTTCTTGGCCCCTTTGTCAAATATGAGGTAGATGAAATTGTGTGTACTTAAGTTTGGATCCTCAATTTTGTTTCATTTTTGTGCCAGTACCATGCTTTTTTTTATGACTATAGGCCTGTAATATAGCTTGAAGTCTTCTATAGTGATCCCTCCTGTATTTCTCTTTTCACTAAGGGTTGCTTTGGCTATTCAGGGCCTTTTGTCTTTCCATTTGAATTTAAGGATTTTTTTTTCAAGTCTGTGAAGAAACTCCTGGGTATTATAATTGGGATTGCATTTGTGGATGCTAGCATCAAGCACCAAGTTGTAAAGCAAACTGAGCACCATCAATGTTATATACTCCTTTCCCTGAAAGCAACTGTGCTGTGATAATGTAAATCCTTTAACAGGCTCTAGAATTAACCCACCATTCATTTTCAGACTTTGTAATCTTGGTATATGGGTGGAGGATTCGTAGGTATATTTTAGAGTAATGTAAATTTAAAAAAGGAAAAATGTGAATCCTGAAATATGATATGGAAATGACATTTTGTATAAAGATGATATAGTTTTAGTATAGGTGAATATATATATTGAAGTGGTACAGATTGGAGGGAACAACAACAGAAGAATAGGGACAGGGAATTGACTGAAACAGTAAAGTTCTCCCAAGGACAATCATCCTCTGCTTTGAAAAACACGTTGAAAAGAATCAGAAAAAGATAGAGGGTGGTGATGGCAGGGTGCATGAACTTGGGTGGGGTGGGAGGCATGGAAGACAGGATGATCTACACTGGATTGAGAAACGATGTATAAAATGCACATAACTTCAACAAAAAATGTTTAAAAAATCCCACCATTGCTCAGCTTCCAAAGTTAGGGTGTTCTGGCCATTTCCCCAGTTCTATGCCGGTTTTTGTTTGATTGACATTCCAACGGTCTTTTGCTTGCTGTCACCATTGTTGTAAACTCATAGGAGCAAGGACCCAGGAGCTTACGAGGCTCTGTTTCCTTATTGTCAAGCACCTCCTCCCCCAGCTTTTACAATCTTTCCACTATGGTGGCTGAGCCCTGTGTGAGTAAATTTTAAATTAAGAGTCCTGTCCAGGTACCCAAACTCTGACAAAATTTCTTGTGGAGCTGCTGACCCAGCAGTTGAACAAGATGAAGAGAGCATGCATGTGGGGTTGATGGCCCTGTAACAAAATATGCAACCACCACGGGACTAAGGGCCCCATAACCAAGCATGCGGTTGCATAGCTTCTGGCTCCACTACCAAACAAGCAAGCTAAAGAGCCAGCTGTGGAATTGAATACCCCCATAATTAAGCTGGCTAAAAAGAGCACAGCTGCAGTAACAGCCCAGGGATCACATTGGGCTGTGCAAATCCATAAAATCTGTTTATTTCCACACAGCTGGTAGCTTAAATACATCTGGGAGGCCAGCCTCCCCATCCCAAGATATCACCAACCAGTGGCCAATCCTAGAACTCCATACTATCACACATCATCACAATCCATGGGGCATATTCAGAAAAGGGGCATGCTGAAATACATGCTGACTCTTAACCTCTGAATGTGTGCTACAAGAAGACAGGGTGTACCCTCTAATATCATTGCTCTGTGTGCTAAGCAAACTGGTAGCCAGCACATGCTAAAGATACATCTTAGTCCAGGATTGCTGTCCCATACCTTCTAAGTACAGGAAAACACCTTTTTAAATTAACTGTCCTCTTCCCATTCCTGAATTGTGTCATTTAACATGTCAGAGATTCACATTGTGTTCTTTAATGAATTTCAGATTATTTACAAAAATGGATTATGCATTTATAATTGTGTACATCATGTTAGTCAGGACATTGATCTCTATCAGGTGAATTTCTGACATAGTTAGCTTCAGTTGTGAACTGGAGTTACCTGAAAAGGAAGAGCCTCTGATTCCCACCATAAGATTGGCCTATGGATTGGTCCATGACGTATTTTTTTGATTTCCAATTGATGGAGAAGCTCCTAGCCCTCTGTGACCAATCCCATCCCTAAGCAAGTTGGCCTGGACTTTATGAGAACAGTATATGAGTAAGCCATGGAAAGTGAGCTACTAATTAGCCTCCTTCCATAGTCTCTGCTTTAGTTCTTACCTCAAATTTCCCTCCTTGAGGTCCTGTTGCTGCTTGTCTCCATGATGGACTATAACCTATATATTGAAATAAACTTTTCCTCAGCAAGTTTCTTCGGATTAGAGTTTTATCAAAGTAAAGAGAAGCAAAGAAAAATACAATTTGGTATTATGTACATGGGGCATTGCTGTGATAGAACACACTGTGTAGATTTTATACTTTTAACTCTTTTGTGGGAGGGAGGTGGAGAAATTTGGAGCTTTGGGCTTAAAAGAACATTGTGTTCTCAGAACTTAATGGGCTGTTTTGTTGGCATTGAATGTTAAAATGCAGAGAGAAATATATACAATGAAAGACTTGCTTGTGAAATTTCACACAGAAGTTTGAGAGTCCATTAAAGACTACAAGGGCTGTTTGTGTGACAAAATTTGTATTAAATTTCTGTGGGAATGAAATATTTTATAATGTTTTAGGTTATCAGAATCTCGTTATCTGAGGCTGAAAAGTAAACTATGATTAGTAATAGTATCACTGAGGCCAAATATTGTAGGAAGTATTTCCTCAGGGTCAGTACACAGGAGTTATGCCTCAGTGTGCAGGGCATGGCTTCATGTCAGTGGCAGCAGAAATTGGCAAATAGTGTGTAGCAGTCTCTTACATGGTGTGGTGGTTTGAATGAACTGTCCCCCATAGGCTTAAGTATTGAGATATTTTGTCCTCAGTTGTTGGCACTGTTCTGGAAGGTTTGAGAAGGTGTGGCTGTACTGGAGGAAGTATGTCATTGGGGGCAGGCTTAGTGCATTTAACAAGTCTTGTGGTCACCAGTCTCTCCCTCTCTCTCTCTTAACAGTGCTTATTGCAAGATGTGAACCTCGGCTTGCTGCTCCAGCCCCGGCCACCATGCCTCCCACCACAATGGACTTTGATTCTCTGGAACCGTTAATTATAAGCTCAAATAAACTCTTCCTTTTATAAGTTCCCTTGGTCATGGTGTTTTATCACAGCAACAGAAAAGTGACTAATATAGTTATCAGTGCCCATGTGGGTTCAAACCCCACTCTCAGCACCAATTTCTGTTCTAGTTTGTCTTCCATTGCTGTGACAAAACACTCTGACCAACACCAACTTGGGGAGGAAAGGATTTATTCAGCTCACATCTTCTGGGTCACAGTTCATCACTTGGGGAGCCAAAGGCAGGAACTCAGTGCAGGGACCTGGAGGCAGGAGCTGAAGCACAGGCCATGGAGGAATGCTGTTCACTGGCTTGCTCCCCCAGCTCATGCCCAGCCTGCCTTCTTATACAGTACACAACAACCTGTCCAGGGAAGCATCACTCATTTTGGGCTGGGTCCTTCCACACTGCTCGACAATCAAGACAATACTCCACAGATGTGGCCACAGGCCAATCCAATGGATCCAATTCCCCAATAGAGACTCTATCAACCCAGGTGTGTCAAGTTCACACTAAAGCTATCCAGCACACATGGTACTGGTTTTGGACACATGAAATGGTGATAGAGAGCAGGTAAAGTTTGGAACTGTGTAAGAGTCTCTCTGAAAAGGAGAAGCCATTGGTGAAAGTGCAGACTCACTTGTAATGATAATGGACATGATAGAAGGAGAGAATGATCACTAAGAAGAATGGCAAGCATTGAGTAGAGCTGCCCTGAGACTACTAGCCAAGCTTTGTGTGTATAGATGGAAGAGCCAAAAAAAGGAAACTGTCCAAGCCTCTTGTATTCCAGATTTGTACAATATTTTTGCTTTGCTATGATCTATATGTAATTGTGCCTGTTTTTCCCTTAATAATAATATTTTATGTGTTCGATTTAGTCTTTATCAAGTTAAGAAAACTAGAGTCACCTGGGAAGAAACAACCCCAACTGAGGAATTCCCTCCATCAGTTTGGCCTCTTGACATGTTCTCCAGCATTTTCTTGATTACTAATTTATATAGAATGGCTCATCCCACTGTGAGTAGAATCATCCCTAGGAGGTGGGCTTGGAGATGTAAAAAAAAATAGCTGCCAGGCCTGGTGGTGCATGCATTCAATCCTAGCACTTGGGAGGGAGAGGCAGGCGGATCTTTGTGAGTTCAAGGCCAACCTGGTCTACAGAGTAAGTTCCAGGACAGCTTGGGCTACAGGGAGACCCTGTCTCAAAAATACCAAAAAAAAAAAATAGCTGTAAGAAGAGCCTTCTTTGATGAGAGTTCAGAGACACAATAATATTATGTCTATTTTTCAGAATGATAGTATTAGTTTCCTGTATGATCTGTGACACATATAGTCACAAGTTCTTCTACCTGACGATAATGTCGGATATGGATGTCATCTTTTAAGCATGTTTTTAATACATTTAGGATGCGGTGGCTAATCCCATAATATCCATGCCACTCTGAGACCAGTGGACATAATTTGCAAAGTCAGTTTTTATTGTAGCTGGCAGTGTTCATAGCTGAGAAAGGTTAATGATCATGTTTCTCAGTAACATGTATAGTACCTTCTTCTTAGATTAGATGATGATGGACTGAAACCACGGAGTAGAGATTAAGAGAAGGCAGGGTCTTTTCCCCTGAATGAGACACCTATTTCAGATTCTTTCTTCCCAATGTTCAGGAATAATTACTGAAGAGAAAGTGGAAAAATTGTAAGAGCCAGAGGTTGTAGGTGAATACAAAAAAACCACAACAATATAGTTGCACATATGAACCCAAAGCTCTTATATCAGCAGGCAGAAAACCTGGAAGTTTGACAGTTCCTCAAACACCCTATCAGGGACATTTGTATGATATATATCCGAATTAAGAATCTATGAGTTTAGGTCATCCAATCTGAGGAATCAGCTGTAATTGACAAAAGACTAGCACAAATGAAATGGAAACTTTACTTTAGTGAGACAATGGTTGCTGGTTAGCTAGGACTGAAAACCCATCTGAGATTAATAAAAGACAAGCATCACTGAAGAAAAGTCTTCTTGGAAATATTACCTTATGGTCAGTACAGTGTAACAGTGGTCCAGAGATGAGGCTACATCTCAAACTGACAGCCAAATTTGGGAATGCTTAAGAATCTCACACTTGGTGTAAGCATGGGAACTATATATTGAGACCACACCTGCAAGTGTACAGATGGTCTCTGGAATGCCAGAGAGTGTTACCAAAGGCCACTAAATCAACAAAGCAAATATTGGCCTCCTTAAGTCAAGCAAAACTACTCCTCTGTCAGCATCAGCTACACCTCACCTGCCTGGAAATACTGTGCAGCAGTGGGAGCCAAATGTCTTTATATCCCAAATCTAATTGGCTATTAGCTCTCTCCTTGGAGGAATAATTCAGGGCTGATGCCACAAGCTTAAGTCCTCTAGTGGTTAGGAGATGTTATAAGCCACAGTAAGACCTTGTCAGCTTTTACAGAAAAACTATATTCCATGGATTAGCATACCATCCAAACATCTGTATCTATACCATTGTAACCTACCATAATAATTAGTACTGTTTAAATGCCTGTATATCTAAGTGCTTGTGCTACATCAGTAGGAGTAAAAGGTTATTTCAGGATAAACTGCCAACTCATGAAAGGAAACAGCCTGAACCGATCAGAGTCCAAAATTACATCTCCAAAGAAAGTAGACTGTTTGGCTTCTTGCCCACTTGTGTCACTTTTCTAAAGCCTAAGGAACAATCTGCAGAAAAGGGGGCATGGTAGAATGTAAGGGCTGAAATTGGGGTGAACTGCGAAACTACAGAAACATAGACTGGACTCTTATTTGATCAACATGATAGTACCTATAAGCTCCCTCAGCTGGACAATGGGGGCCTCAGGCTGTATAAGTTTGGGCATAGCTACTTGCGAAGTGGTTTTACATGAAGAATGCCTGTATTCAATTACTTATGACCTATTATTAAAAAATAAAAATAAATAAAATAAATTAAAAAAGAATCCCACACCTGGTACTGGTTTTAATGTCACAAAAGCTGAAGGACAGACAGGTTCATGGAGAGAAGTTTGATACCTTGAGTGGTCAGGAGAGGCAATTAGTGAAGGTGAATTCTCAATTGGAATGAAAGCCCCACGATTGAAAGAGAGAGAGAGAGAAAGAGAGTTTGGGCTGTATATAGTAGGGTTGAAGTCACTGTAGAGAGGCCATGTGGCCAATGGTGAAAGTGTAGCCTCAGTTGAAGTGCAAATCCCAGAACTGGAGAATTCCAAGACCTTGGGATGATCATCAAATACACAATCAGGTGTTCAGTGGTGCCAGTCTGAGACTGCAACACTAGCTCTGTGTCCTGGAGTTGGCAGAACCATAGAAACAGCACTACCCATACCTTTCAAGCAGAGAAGATCTTGAGTTGGTCACATATGTTGGATAGTCAGCTAAGGGTTTTGATTTGCAGTGCTGGATTTGGGGATTTCATTTAACTTGCTTGTATTTGTAATTGTGCTCTGTTTTGTTCCTTTTTAAAAAATAAATTACATAATTTATTTTGGATTTCACAGGATCTCACAGTTAAGAGATTTGGGTTTTTTTATAAAAAAAATATTTAGTTTTATTTTATGTGCAATGATCTTTTGCTACATGTATGTTGATTCACCTTGTGCATGAAGTTCATGTGGAGACCAGAATAGGGTGTCAGATTACTTAGAACTGGAGTTAAGAACAGGTGGTAACTGCCTCGTGGATTTGGAATCCAAACTTATGTCTTCTGGAAGAACATCCAGTACTCTTAACTACTAAGCCATCTCTCTACCCCAAAGAATTGAACTTTTTGAGGACTGTTGAACTTTTTAAGGAATGTTGGACTTTTAAGGTTTACTAAGTTTTATATCATGATATTAAGATGAGATATTGTGGATAAATAAGAAAGGAGAGCTTATGTTTATTCCAGGATGAACCTATCGTCAAATCGACAAGGGGTCAATTGTGTTGGTTCATTTTTTGTTGATTTACTAGAGCCTCCTGGGGAGAAGGAACATTGGTTGTGAAATTTACTCCGTCAGATTGGCCTGTGGGTACTGTGAGGGGCATTTTCTTGATACCTAATTGATGTAAGAGGAATCAGCTTACTGAGGGTAGTGCCATTCCTATATAGGGAAAGTAAGCATCAGAGTAAACCAGGGGTCAGCAGCCAGTTAGCAGCATTCTTCTATGGTTCTGTGGTCTCTCCTCTTCCTGCTTCCAGGTTCCTGTCTTGAGTTCCATTTGGAACTTCCCTTAGAAATGGACTGTTGCTTAGGATTTATAGGATGAAATAAACTCATTCCCTGGCAAGGTGATTTTAAACAAAATGTTTATCACAGCAACTGTAGAGTAATTAATAAAGTGTGTGATTTATTTTGGAGTTCAAAGGGGCCAAGAGTAAGAGAGTGAATATTTTAAAGAGACATGGATTTTTAAAGCATTGGAATTTTTAAAGACTGTCAGACTTGAAGATTTCTCTAACATCTATGATCTCTCCAGTTGTGTGCATCCAGATAAGTTTACAATATCACACCTGAGTTTCCTCCAACTGAGAGGGCTTTCTTTAGGTTCAATTAGTTGGCCATTGATTTCCCACAAGATAAAAGTTCCACTTTTGCACTGATGTCATATGCTTTGCTGGCCACTAATGTGGATATTTGTCTTAAAGCTGGTACTTTACCATTGATTAATATTTTCCCTTAGCAGTTGTATAGTACTCTCCAAAGTTAACCTTCAGAGGTGGTGGCTTCTAGATCAGTTCCAGCTTCATTGCTCCAAATCTGGTCTCCAAAATTTGTCCTGTCTTTAGCAATAGGGTCTTACTTTCAGTTTCTGTTAACCAATAAAAGGTTATGACAATAGCCAGAGCAATTTTGGGCCAGTGACTCAAAGGAAGGTGTCTCCTGTCTGGTACTTCTTGTTTTGTAGCCTTAATCTTTGCACATGGACTCAAGAAGCAGATATAAAGGCTTTTAAAATGTATTTTAAAATGATATATGAAAAACATTAAAAACATTAAAAATTCAATAAAATTTATTTTAAAAGGCTGGGATTTTTAAAGCTGTACTATATTATATTTTGGGATATTATCATGAGCTCTTGGATACAAACAAAGAAGGAAATTTTATGGTTTAAAGCAATGTGTCTGTTGTCCCAAGTCGTAAAGAGGTTTAATGTGATCAACTTAACACACTTGTGAAGAAGGAACCTCCATTGAGGAATTCTCAACTCCATGCTGGACTGTGACCATGTTTGTAGGGCATTTCCTTGATTTCTAATTGATGAATAAGGGCCCATCCACTGTACGTGGTGCCATCATTGGGCATGTTGACCTGGATGATATAAGATTAAAATGCCTTCTTTAATTGACTAATAGACATAAGAACTGTGAAAAGGATTATACTCTGTTCAGAACCAAATATAAAACTAAAGCCCTTGGGCTATGCACTGAGGCAAAGTATATTAATGCAGGAGCTCTGACATCAGCAATGGATTGTTCTACCAGGGAGATGTTGGCCAGAGGATCCAAGGCCCCACAAAAGGTAAGGGCTCCTTGCCTCTAAGTTGGGATACCTGCAGGAGGAGAGGCGATAAGANAAAGTGTGATGTTTGTCCTTCTGGATCTGGGTTACCTCAGTAAAGATGATTGTTTTCAGTTTCATACAGTTTCATCATCATCCAGGTAAAACTGGAATTTTCTAAGTTACCTTTGAACAAAAATTATTCCATTGTGAAAATGTACCATACTTTCATTAGCCATTTTAGCAGTTGATGGACAATTAGGCTGTCTCTTTTTCTGACTGTTGTGAAAAAAAGAAATATAAAGAGAGGAGGGCAGGTGTCACCTCTATTATATGATATAGAGTCTTTTGGCTGTATGCACAAAGTGGTAAATCTGGATCAGACAGTAGATTGAGTTCTAGCTTTCTACAAAACATCCACAATGATTTCCATGCTGGCTGCAATGCACCAGTTTTGCACTGCAATCCCACCACAGTGGATCATAGTTCCTTACCTTTTGCCTACATGCTTGCCCTCATTTCTTATTGTTTCCTTGATTCTGTTTATTCTGTGAATGGTAAAATTAAATCTCAAAGCAGTTTTAATTTCAATTTTCCATATGACTAATGATGTTGACGCTGTAAAACCATTCCAAGCCACTTTTTGTTTCAGTATACAGGGCTGGAGAGATGGCAACTAGCTCTAAGCGGTTAAGACCCGACCGCTCTTATACAGAGGACCCCGGGTTTCGATCCCCAGCACCCACAATGGCGGCCGAGAACCATCTGAAACCTCAATTCCAGAAGAACTCCAGATCCAGGGGAACCGACAAGCCTCTTCTTACATCCGCGGCATTGCACGACACGGGTGCACGACTTCCATGCAGACAAATACATTCAGACACTACAGAATAATAAAGTGAAAAAAAAAGAACTCTCTGTTCAGATGCTTGCTCACTTTTAATTGAGTTGTTGATGCTGTCGTTATTTCGAGATTCAAACTTTTTAGTTCTTTTTACTCCTTTGTACAACTTCTCCTTTAGCTCTAGAGACTAACTAAATCATCACTGCAGACTTACGACTGGTAAGATGTTCCGCCCAGTCTATAGGTTCTGATTCCTCCAAATGAGGTGGCCTTTGCTGGAACAGAAGCACCTTAGTTCATGAGTCCCATTTGTTAATTGGTGTGGGACTTAATTTAGATTCTTTTTCAGAAAGTCCTTTCCTGTGTATGAGTTCCAGTGTATTCCCTATTTTCTCTTTCCCATTTGATTCAAGGTATCAGTCTTATGCTGAGGTCATCGATCCATTTGTAGTTGAGCTTTGTGCTTTGTGACAGAGAGGGATTTACTTTAATTTTTTACTGTACTATTCAGTGTTTAACCAGTACTAATCGTTGGCCATGCTGTCTTCTCCAGTGTGAATTTGTGGCATATTTTTTTTTTTGTAATCAGATTATCACAGCTTTAAATTATTTGCTATATGAATTTCAAATGTAAAATCCAGAGAGGTCAGAAAATTAGTAAAGTCCATGGAAGAAGGAGGTTTCATCTAAGGGGCAATGGAACACAGTGATATAATGGAAAAGGCTTGCTGGGAAATGGCTCAGTGGTTAGGAGTACTGGCTGCTCTTGTAGAGGACCTGTGTTCAGTTTTCAGTACCCATATGGCAGCTAGCAAATGTCCGTAAGTCCAGTTTCCAGGGATCTAACATCTTCTGACCCCCATAGTAAATTTTAGGACATGGGTGCCTACTACATATATTCGGCAATACACACAGGCACATAAAATAAATACATTATTTCTTAATAATAAAATAAAGGGTAAATAGAAAAATACAGTAATCAAGTGTTTAAATGCACTGGGGAATGGGCAGTCCGAGTAGAGAAGGAAGGAATGGTGGTCAGGATCAGCTAATATAAAGCCTTAGAAAAACGAACGCATGGAAACAAGCACACTTTCTAAAATAATATGCCATATACATTAATACAACCGCGGTTGTCGATGGGTAGGTTGGCTACCTCCCTTTAACCCCCGCACTCTGGAGCCAGAGGCAGGCAGCTCTCTGAGTGTATCCCGGCCCGCCTGGTCTCCGAGTGAGTTCCAGGCCCGCTGGTGCTCCGCGGGAGACCTGGCTCCAACCAAACCACCCCAAATACGAACTCCTCCCTCACTCCCCTACCTCACGTCCTACCTCCACGCTGTTCACCGGGCTTCCTCGGTTAGTTACCTGTCTCCCGGGGGCTTCCCCTTTCTCCCTCCCCTAGGTACCGTCACGTCACCATCCCTGCTGGGCCAGGTCTTCCTTCTTTTTGCCGCTTTGCTGGTAAGCAGTCCCCATCGACAGTCCCGTCCCATTGCCACCTGCCCGTGGCGTTGGTTTACCTCCAGAAATGGATGTACCCCTATCCTGCTGCCGCTCCTCTGTTGTGCGGTTTTCAGCCCATGCCCACGCCGCTCTTATCTCGCTCTCAGCTATCTCTATTAGGCTCCGGCGTCGAGTTAAGGAAGAGGAGCAATGCAAGCAACGGCCTAGACATGAAGAGTCGGTTGTTCATAAAATCACTCCTTTCCAAGGGATTTATTTTTAAACTGATTGTATGCTTTTTTGTGGATTTCATACAATACTGTAAATCATATTTGGTGTCCCTTCCCCTCGGCAACCCCCATAGCCTGATCATGGGACTTCATGCATTTTGTCTTATATGTTAAGATCAAATCAGGTCAAGTTTGTGCACCCATATGTCCCATGGTGTGAGTTCATCCATTGAAGCCAGTCCAGCCTGTATATTGTCACTTTCTTAAAAAGTAACCCTCCCACAAATAGAGGGATACCCATGTGTCCTTTGCCTATTTGGGACTGTGTATTTCACTTAGCATAATATCTTCTAGTTCCATCCATTTACCTGCAAGTTATAAGCCATCTTTCTTTACCACTCCTCTTATACCTCATTCTGAGTGGGTAGCTGTGCGCGGTAGGAAGAAGAAGAGAATCTCACTCTCCTATTATAGTTATCATCTCGTCTTTCTTTCATCTCTGCCGGCACGCTAATCTCCGCGGGCCTCTTCATACTTCTGCGGCGACTCCCCAAAGCTGCATGCTCCGCTATGTTGGTGCTCTCTAGCTTAGTATCGGCTTCGCGTGAATTCATACTGCTGTCGTCTGCTAACTCCCTCGGAACGTGCTCTATCACTGCCGAACATTCGCGAACCTCTTGCCGGCTCTGCTGCGAAAACTCACTCTTCTCGCTCGCTAGCTTGCTCCGTAACTTGACGGACTGCCTCTGCGCGATCCTACATTATGACAGCAAGTCTCCTTCGCTGGTCTTCACTCTGCAACGTCTTGTGTGGCTAAACGGATCGCATATAAACCGGGCTGGCTCGCGGCCTCGCTCACTACGTGTAATGTTTTACAACCAAAACCTGGCCCAGGCAGATTCCCTAGCAACTGACACTTGAGATAAGGCACTCAGAATTTGGTTGGGCTAGTACATGTAATGTTATGGAACATTGAGGCAATGGGGCTAAGCAGGCCTAGTGATATCGATGTCTCTCTGGGTATAAAAACAGAGTGCTCTGAATAAATAATGGGTCCTTCTTAAAACCAGACAGGGATCTCTGGCTGTTATTATTCCATGTGTAATTTTAGCCCATCGGCAGTGTGAGTCTTGGCTAGCAGATTTGGCTGGGGAAAATCAAGCAGATGCCAACCTGTGAGTGCCATCAGCATAGACACTGATCTTTGGTGAGTGAGTGCCAGGGGGATATAGCCTGCAAAGTGCTGAACAGGCAACAGTCTAGCATCAGGTTGTAGGGTGCCTAGCAGGCAACACCTGAAGGATCTGAAAGCCAATAGGGTGTTGCCAGGTATAGGCGTTAGATAGACAGGGTGGGCATTGGAAAGGTTATCAGCCTTTGCTTCCAAGGATTAGGACAGCTGCTGGTGCTGTCTTGTGTCTTTTCCTCCTTTTTTCCCTGTAATTCATTGGAAGGGGTTAGTGCTTCAACTTCCATGTGTGGCAGAGAGACACCACAAATGTACCACATTTCTTCTATCCACTCATTGTTGGTTCCAGCTCTTACTATTGCCAAGAGACCGCAATACATGGTTGCATGTATCGGAGGTAGCATGAGTCTTGTTGGTTATATACCCAAGAGTGGTATGGCGGGTCAGGTGGTAAGCTCATTTGAGTCCTTCAGAGTCTCCTACTGCTTTCCTAGTGCTGTAGGAGGTTACATTCCAAAAGCAGATGGATGAGGTGTTCCCCTTTCCCCCACAACTTTCCCAGTTTGGTGTCATTTGTTTTCTTGATCCTAGACAGACTATTGAGAGAAATGATACTGGAAATGCATTTCCTTTAATTATTAGGAGATGTTGAACTTTTTAAATGTGTTATCAGTTTCTCTGTCATTTGTGAAGTCTCTGTTCAGCTTTTTTACTCCATTCTTAATGAGCATTGTTTTCTAACTTCTTTGCTGCTTGAGTAGTTTAATATTCTGGAATCAATGCTCTGTTGGGATGTATCACTGGGAAGGTTTCCTCCTCCCAATCTGTATGTTTCTCTCTTCACTTCACTGATTTTTTTTTTTCTCTTGCTTGCTGTACAAAGAGCTTTTGAATTTAATGAAGTTTCACTTGTCAACTGTCAACCTCACTTCCAATAAGTAGCTGTCTGAATTAGGAGTCTTTCCTTGTTTGCTTGTAGGTTTCTCCAAACTTTTCTTCTATCTCTTCAGAGTTTTGGGTTTCACATTAAGGTCTTTAATATCCATTGGGATTGCTTTTGTACAGGCAAGAGGTAAGGGTTTAGTTTATTCTTCCAATGGCAAACACCATTTGCTGAAGATGCTATCTTTCTCTTTTGTCTTTCCCCTTTGTCAAATATGAGGTAGAGGAAATTGTGTGTTACTTAAGTTTGGATCCTCAATTTTGTTTCATTTTTGTGCCGACATGCTTTTTTTATGACTTAGGCCTGTAATATAGCTTGAAGTCTTCTAAGGTAATCCCTCCGGTATTTGCTCTTTTCACAGGGTTGCTTTGGCTATTCAGGCTTTGTCTTTCCATTTGAATTTAAGGATTTTTTTTCAAGTCGGTGAAGAACTCCTGGGTATTATAATTGGGATTGGCTTTGTGGATGCTAGCATCAAGCACCAGTTTAAGCAAACTGAGCACATCAGTGTTAGATACTACCTTCCCGTGAAGCAACTGTGCTGCTAAAGGTAAATCCTTAACAGGTTTCTAGAATTAACCCACCATTCATTTTCAGCTTGTATCTGGTATATGGGTGAGGATCGTAGGTTATTTTTTAGGTAATGTAATTTAAAAAAAGGAAAAATGGAATCCTAAAATATGATATGGAAAATACATTTGTATAAAGATGATATAGTTTTAGTATAGGTGAATATATATATGAAGTGTACAGATTGGAGGGAACAAACAACAGAGAAGAATAGGGACAGGGAATTGACTGAAACATAAAAGTTCTCCCAAGGACAATATCCTCTGCTTTGAAAAACACGTTGAAAAGAATCAGAAAAAGAGGGTGAGATGGCAGGGTGCATGAACTTGGGTGGGTGGGAGCAAGGAAGACAGGATGATCTAACTGGATTGAGAAACGATGATAAAATGTACAAACTCAACAAAAATGTTTAAAAAAACCCACCATTGCTCAGCTTCCAAAGTTAGGGTGTTTCTGGATCATTCCCAAGTTCTAATGCCCGTTTTTGTTTGATTGACATTCCAACGGTCTTTTGCTTGCTGTCACCATTGTTGTAAACTCATAGGAGCAAGGACCCAGGAGCTTACGAGGCTCTGTTTCCTTATTGTCAAGCACCTCCTCCCCCAGCTTTTACAATCTTTCCATATGGTGGCTGAGCCCTGTGTGAGTAAATTTTAAATTAAGAGTCCGGTCCAGGTACCCAAACTCTGACAAAATTTCTTGTGGAGCTGCTGACCCAGCAGTTGAACAGATGAAGAGAGCATGCATGTGGGGTTGATGGCCCTGTAACAAAATATGCAACCACCACGGGACTAAGGGCCCCATAACCAAGCATGCGGTTGCATAGCTTCTGGCTCCACTACCAAACAAGCAAGCTAAAGAGCCAGCTGTGAGGTTGATACCCCATAATTAAGCTGGCAAAAAGAGCACAGCTGCATGGAACAGCCCAGATCACATGGGCTGTGCAAATCCATAAAATCTGTTTATTTCCACACAGCTGGTAGCTTAAATACATCTGGGAGGCCAGCCTCCCCATCCCAAGATATCACCAACCAGTGGCCAATCCTAGAACTCCATGCTATCACACATCATCACAATCCATGGGGCATATTCAGAAAAGGGGCATGCTGAAAGACATGCTGACTCTAACCTCTGATGTGTGCTACAAGAAGACAGGGTGTACCCTCTAATATCATTGCTCTGTGTGCTAAGCAAACTGGTAGCCAGCACATGCTAAAGATACATCTTAGTCCAGGATTGCTTCCCATACCTTCTAAGTGCAGGAAAACACCTTTTTAAATTAACTGTCCTCTTCCCATTCCTGAATTGTGTCATTTAACATGTCAGAGATTCACATTGTGTTCTTTAATGAATTTCAGATTATTTACAAAAATGGATTATGCATTTATAATTGTGTACATCATGTTAGTCAGGACATTGATCTCTATCAGGTGAATTTCTGACATAGTTAGCTTCAGTTGTGAACTGGAGTTACCTAAAAAGGAAGAGCCTCTGATTCCCACCATAAGATTGGCCTATGATTGGTCCATGACGTATTTTTTTGATTTCCAATTGATGGAGAAGCTCCTAGCCCTCTGTGACCAGTCCCATCCCTAAGCAAGTTGGCCTGGACTTTATGAGAACAGTATATGAGTAAGCCATGGAAAGTGAGCTACTAATTAGCCTCCTTCCATAGTCTCTGCTTTAGTTCTTACCTCAAATTTCCCTCCTTGAGGTCCTGTTGCTGCTTGTCTCCATGATGGACTATAACTATATATTGAAATAAACTTTTCCTCAGCAAGTTTCTTCGGATTAGAGTTTTATCAAAGTAAAGAGAAGTCAAAGAAAAATACAATTTGGTATTATGTACATGGGGCATTGCTGTGATAGAACACACTGTGTAGATTTTATACTTTTAACTCTTTTGTGGGAGGGAGGTGGAGAAATTTGGAGCTTTGGGCTTAAAAGAACATTGTGTTCTCAGAATTAATGGGCTGTTTTGTTGGCATTGAATGTTAAAATGCAGAGAGAATATATACAATGAAAGACTTGCTTTGTGAAATTTACACAGAAAGTTTGAGAGTCCATTAAAGACTACAAGGGCTGTTTGTGTGACAAAATTTGTATTAAATTTCTGTGGGAATGAAATATTTTATAATGTTTTAGGTTATCAGAATCTCGTTATCTGAGGCTGAAAAGTAAACTATGATTAGTAATAGTATCACTGAGGCCAAATATTGTAGGAAGTATTTCCTCAGGGTCAGTACACAGGAGTTATGCCTCAGTGTGCAGGGCATGGCTTCATGTCAGTGGCAGCAGAAATTGGCAAATAGTGTGTAGCAGTCTCTTACATGGTGGTGGTGGTTTGAATGAACTGTCCCCATAGCTTAAGTATTGAGATATTTTGTCCTCAGTTGTTGGCACTGTTCTGGAAGGTTGAGAAGGTGTGGCTGTACGGTGAGGAGTATGTCATGGGGCAGGCTTAGTGCATTTAACAAGTCTGTGGTCACCAGTCTCTCCCTCTCCTTCTTAACAGTGCTTATTGCAAGATGTGAACCTCGCTTGCGGCTCCCACCCGCCACCATGCCTCCCACCACAATGGACTTGATTCCCTGGAACCGTTAATTTAAGCTCAAATAAACTCTTCCTTTTATAAGTTCCCTTGGTCATGGTGTTTTATCACAAGCAACAGAAAGTGACTAATATGTTATCAGGCCCATGTGGGGTCAACCCCATCTCGCACCAATTTCTGTTCTAAGTTTTTCTTATTGCTGTGACAAAACACTCTGACCAACACAACTTGGGAGGAAAGGATTTATTTTCAGCTCACATCTTCTGGGTCACAGTTCATCACTTGGGGAGCCAAGGCAGGACCCAGGCAGGAACCTGGGCAGGAGCTTGAAGCACAGGCCATGGAGGATGCTGTTCACTGGCTTGCTCCCCCAGCTCATGCCCAGCCTGCCTTCTATACAGTACACAACAACCTGTCCAGGGAGCATCACTCATTTGGGCTGGGTCCTTCCACACTGCTCGACAACCAGACAATACTCACAGATGTGGCCACAGCACAATATCAATGGATCCAATTCCCCAGATAGAGACTCCATTAACCCAGTGTGTCAAGTTCACACTAAAGCTACCAGCACACATGTGTACTGGTTTTGGACACATGAATGGTGATAGAGAGCAGGTAAAGTTTGAACTGTGTAAGAGTCTCTCTGAAAAGGAGAAGCCATTGGTTGAAAGTGCAGCTCACTTGTAATGATAATGGACATGATAGAGGAGAGAATGATCACTAAGAGAATGGCAAGCATTGAGTAGAGCTGCCCTGAGGACTACTAGCCAAGCTTTGTGTTGTAGTAGATGGAAGAGCCAAAAAAAGGAAACTGTCCAAGCCTCTTGTATTCCAGATTTGTACAATATTTTTGCTTTGCTATGATCTATATGTAATTGTGCCTGTTTTTCCCTTAATAATAATATTTTATGTGTTCGATTTAGTCTTTATCAAGTTAAGAAAACTAGAGTCACCTGGGAAAAAAGAACCCAACTGAGAATTCCCTCCATCAGTTGGCCTCTGACAAGGTTCTCCAGCATTTTCTTGATTACTAATTTATATAGAATGGCTCATCCCACTGTGAGTAGAATCATCCCTAGGAGGTGGGCTTGGAGATGTAAAAAAAAATAGCTGCCAGGCTGCTGGTGCATGCATTCAATCCTAGCACTTGGGAGGGAGAGGCAGCGGACTTTGTGAGTTCAAGCCAACCTGTTCTACAGAGTAAGTTCCAGGACAGCTTGGGCTACAGGGAGACCCTGTCTCAAAATAACCAAAAAAAAAAATAGCTGAAAAGAGCCTTCTTTGATGAGAGTTCAGAGACACAATAATATTATGTCTATTTTTCAGAATGATAGTATTAGTTTCCTGTATGATCTGTGACACATATAGTCACAAGTTCTTCTACCTGACGATAATGTCGGATATGGATGTCATCTTTTAAGCATGTTTTTAATACAATATTAGATGGGGTGTGGCTAATCCCATAATATCCAGCCACTCTGAGACCAGTGGACATAATTGTCAAAGTCAGTTTTTATTGTAGCTGGCAGTGTTCATAGCTGAGAAAGGTTAATGATCATGTTTCTCAGTAACATGTATAGTACCTTCTTCTTAGATTAGATGATGATGGACTGAAACCACGGAGTAGAGATTAAGAGAAGGCAGGGTCTTTTCCCCTGAATGAGACACCTATTTCAATTCTTTCTTCCCAATGTCAGGAATAATTACTGAAGAGAAGTGGAAAAATTGTAAGAGCCAGATGTTGTAGGTGAATACAAAAAACCACAACAATATAGTTGCACATATGAACCCAAAGCTTATATCAGCAGCAGAAAACCTGGAAGTTTGACAGTTCCTCAAACACCCTATCAGGGACATTTGTATGATATATATCGAATTAAGAATTATGAGTTTAGGTCATCCAATCTGAGGAATCAGCTGTAATTGACAAAAGACAGCACAAATGAAATGGAAACTTTACTTTAGTGGACAATGGTTGCTGGTTAGCTAGGACTGAAAACCCATCTGAGATTAATAAAAGACAAGCATCACTGAAGAAAAGTCTTCTTGGAAATATTACCTTATGGTCAGTACAGTGTAACAGTGGTCCAGAGATGAGGCTACATCTCAAACTGACAGCCAAATTTGGGAATGCTTAAGAATCTCACACTTGGTGTAAGCATGGGAAACATATTGAGACCAAACCTGCAGTGTCAGTGGTCTCTGGAATGCCAGAGAGTGTTACCAAAGGCCACGAAATCAAAAAGCAAATAGGGCCTCCTTGATCAAGCAAAACTACCCTTGTCAGCATCAGCTACACCTCACCTGCCTGGAAATACTTGCAGCAAGTGGCAGCCAATGTCTTGTATACCCCAAATCTAATTGGCATTAGTCTCTTCCTTGGGGAATAATTCAGGGCTGATGCCACAAGCTTAAGTCCCTCGTTAGGTGGTTAGGAGATGTTATAAGCACACAGTAAGACCGTTGTCAGTCTTTTACTAGAAAAACTATATTTCATGGATTAGCATAACATACAAACACGTATCTATAACATTGTACCACAGAATATTAGTACTGTTTAAATGCTGTATATCTAAGTGCTTGTGCATACAATCATTAGGAGTAAGAAGGTTATTTCAGGACTAAAATGCCAACCCATGAAAGAACGCCCGAGAACGATCAGAGTCAACAATATACATCTCGCCAGAAAGTAGACTGTTTGACTTCTCCCACTTGTGTCACTTTTCTAAACCTAAGGAACAATCGGCAGAAAAGGGGGATGGTAGAATGTAAGGGCTGAAATTGGGGTGAACCTGCGAAACTCACAGAAAACATAGACTGACTCTTATTTGATCAACAATGATAGTACTATATGAGCTCCCTCAGCTGCGACAATGGGGGCCTCAGGCTGTATAAGTTAAGCATAGCTACTTGCAAATTTTTTACATGAAGGATTACTTGTAATTCATACTTATGACCTATTATAAAAATAAAATAAATAAAATATATTAAAAAAGAATCCCACACCTGGTACTGGTTTTAATGTCACAAAAGCTGAAGGACAGACAGGTTCATGGAGAGAAGTTTGATACCTTGAGTGGTCAGGAGAGGCAATTAGTGAAGGTGAATTCTCAATTGGAATGAAAGCCCCCGATTGAAAGAGAGAGAGAGAGAAAGAGAGTTTGGGCTGTATATAGTAGGGTTGAGTCACTGTAGAGAGGCCATGTGGCCATGTTGAAAGTGTAGCCTCAGTTGAAGTGCAAATCCCAGAACTGGAGAATTCCAAGACCTTGGGATGATCATCAAATACACAATCAGGTGTTCAGTGGTGCCAGTCTGAGACTGCAACACTAGCTCTGTGTCCTGGAGTTGGCAGAACCATAGAAACAGCACTACCCATACCTTTCAAGCAGAGAAGATCTTGAGTTGGTCACATATGTTGGATAGTCAGCTAAGGGTTTTGATTTGCAGTGCTGGATTTGGGGATTTCATTTAACTTGCTTGTATTTGTAATTGTGCTCTGTTTTGTTTCCTTTTTAAAAATAAATTACATAATTTATTTTGGATTTCACAGGACTCACAGTTAAGAGATTTGGGTTTTTTTTATAAAAAAAATATAGTTTTTATTTTTATGTGCAATGATCTTTTGCTACATGTATGTTGATTCACCTTGTGCATGAAGTCATGTGGAGACCAGAATAGGGGTCAGATGAACTTGAACTGGAGTTAAGAACAGGTGGTAACTGCCTCGTGGATTTGGAATCCAAACTTATGTCTTCTGGAAGAACACCAGTACTCTCTAACTACAAGCCACCTCTCTACCCCAAAGAATTGAACTTTTGGAGGACTGTTAACTTTTTAAGGAATGTTGGACTTTTAAGGTTTACTAAGTTTTATATCAGATATTAAGATGAGATATTGTGGATAAATAAGAAAGGAGAGCTTATGTTTATTCCAGGATGAACCTATCGTCAAATCGACAAGGGGTCAATTGTGGTGGTTCATTTTTTGTTGATTTACTAGAGCCTCCTGGGGAGAAGGAACATTGGTTGTGAAATTTACTCCGTCAGATTGGCCTGTGGGTACTGTGAGGGGCATTTTCTTGATACCTAATTGATGTAAGAGGAATCAGCTTACTGAGGGTAGTGCCATTCCTATATAGGGAAAGTAAGCATCAGAGTAAACCAGGGGTCAGCAGCCAGTTAGCAGCATTCTTCTATGGTTCTGTGGTCTCCTCCTCTTCCTGCTTCCAGGTTCCTGTCTGAGTCCATTGGAACTTCCCTTAGAAATGGACTGTTGCTTAGGATTTATAGGATGAAATAAACTCATTCCCTGGCAAGGTGATTTTAAACAAAATGTTTATCACAGCAACTGTAGAGTAATTAATAAAGTGTGTGATTTATTTTGGAGTTCAAAGGGGCCAAGAGTAAGAGAGGAATATTTTAAAGAGACAATGGATTTTAAAGCATTGGAATTTTTTAAAGAGACTGTCGGACTTGAAGATTCTCTAAATCTTGATCTTCCAAGTTGTGTGCATCTCAGTGTTTACAATATCACACCTGAGTTTCCTCAAACTGAGAGGGCTTCTTGGTTTCATTAGTTGGCCATTGATTTTCCCACAAGATAAAAGTTCCACTTTTGCACTGATGTCATATGCTTTGCTGGCCACTAATGTGGATATTTGTCTTAAAGCTGGTACTTTACCATTGATTAATATTTTCCTTAGCAGTTTGTATAGTACTCTCCAATAGGAGCTGTCTTAGAGGAGTGGCTTTCAGATCAGTTCCAGCTTCATTGCTTCAATCTGGTCTCCAAAATTTGGTCCATGTCTTTAGCAATAGGGTCTTACTTTCAGTTTCTGTTAACCAATAAAAGGTTTGACAATAGCCAGAGCAATTTTGGGCCAGTGACTCAAAGGAAGGTGTCTCCTGTCTGGTACTTCTTGTTTTGTAGCCTTAATCTTTGCACATGGATTCAAGAAGCAGATATAAAGGCTTTAAAATGTATTTTAAAATGATATATAAAAAAAATTCAATAAAAAAATATTATTTAAAATTTAAAAGGCTGGTAGGTGTTTTAAAGCTGATACTGAGGTATATACGGGAATTGGGTTGTGAAAGGAAGAAGAAATTATCATGAGCATCTTCTGGATACAAAAAACAAAGAAGGAATTTTATGGATATCTTAAAAGCATGTTACTGATTTCCGCCTGAGTCTTGTGAAACCTAGTACAATTGTGAAGTCAAGGACCATGAGACACTCCATGTGGTATGCTTAAAGTGTGTGGCTTTCATTTCTAAACTAATAAGGGCCCATCCACTGTGTGTCCATCATGGAGTACCTATGAAGAAATGCCATCTGACTTTAGCGCATGGAAGAATGTGAGGATTATTCTGGGGTCAGAACCAATATAAAACAGCCCTTGAGGCTGAGCATAGTGACAAATGGATATTTAGCGGAGTACTGACTCAGCTAATGGATTTATTTCCGAGATGATGGCAGAGGCCACACATCCGAAGGCCCACAATAGGTAAAGCGGCTCTTGACCTCAAGTGGATACACATCATGAGGAGAAGCGAAAATGCGTTCTACAAGACGAGCGACAGTATACATGTGAAAGGGATATATTCTGCAGAATCCACAAATTCGAAGTTACATGGCCTCTAGGTAATGCACGAGGCAACGTTATCAAAGGCAGTAGGCAACCATACGCATACGGCTCGAGTCAATGGCATTGACCGTAAGCACAGCTAACGGCACCTGAGAGTAGTGCAGCAGCAGTGCAGCATGGCAGGATACAGTCCAAATCTAAAAATGGCATGGTCTCCTACCTTGGGAGAACAGATAGGTAACCTACAAGGAGGAAGCATGCGGATCCTGCAGGCGACAAGTGGGAACGCTAGTAAATGAGTGATTGAGTACAAATGAGGCCGATGAGACAACGATGACAGATGGGCTTGAGAGTGCAGGACAAATTTGAGTCGGAGATAAGAAGCGATACACGAGAGCAAAACTACGTCTAGGATCGCAAGATTCGTCAGCCGCTAAACTCTCTAAAATGTAGAGGAGAGTGGGAATCCAATAATGGTATGCTCCGTGGGAATAACCCATGCGATGCGTTACTCTCTACGTAGGTTAAGCCTAGCCTGTATTACAGGGAAATATCAGGAAATCATATATACTAGTGTCTATGCCAAGTAACCTACCAATAACTATTAGTGCGGCTAAATACTATATATCTAATTCTTTGTGCTTCATTAGTAGATCAAAAGGTTATTCCTGGGACAAACTGTCAGCACCTGAAAGGAAACAGCCAGAATTGACCAGCAGTAAGTCAACAGCTCCAGAAGAGGGGACTGTTTTACTTCTCATCCACCTGTGCCCCTTTTTAAGCCTAGGGACAATCTGGCGGAAGAGGGGGTGGAAGAATGTAAAGGCGGCGATTTTTGTTGAATGGTGAAACTACACAAGTAGTCTGGACACTCATTTGATCAACTGCTTGAACAACACAACCTGTCCATCCCCCAACGGGATGAGGTGGGGCTGTGGGGTGTTTGGGCACAAGCGCCTGTCGATTGGTTTTGCACGAAGGATACTTGTACTCATGGAATTAAATCACTTATAGCTTAAAAAATGAAAAAAAAAAAAAAAACTGAGAGAAAGATGCAACAGTTATGGCAGAATGCATGATCTGGCATGGGGTGGGGGTGAGGGGGAAGGGAAAGGGAAATATGCCTGATCTGAATTGGAAAATGATGTATGAAATGCACAAAGCATCAATTAAAATTAAATTTAAAAAAAAAGGATTAGACTAGTTCAGCAAACCAGGGGAAGTGATCCAGTAAGCCATGTTTCTCCATGGTCTCTGATTCAGTTCCTGCCTCCAGATTCCTGTCTGACTTCCTGCCTTGGCTTCCTTTCATGTTGACCTGTCTCATGTAATGTGAAATAAAACCTTTCAATCCCAAATTTATTTTCATCAAAGTTATATTACCATAACCAAGAAACGAACCAGAACAATCATGTGTTTGTTCTCTTTTCCCTTTTAGGGGGAAGGCATAGTTTTATTTAAGATATAGTTACACTGCTATAATTAACAATTTTGAAATTTAATTTTATTGAGTTTAAAAGGCTGCTAAGTGATATATTGATATATCTGCATAATTATACACTATATTATATAGATATGTGCAGTATGCTTACTTATTAAAATTAATCATGAACTATAACTTTCACAATTTATCCTCCATGAATTTGCACATTTGGACTCTAAATACTCATGATAATGTTAAGCTATAAAAGTAGGAGACTTAAAAATAGTCCAACACATTCCTGAAACTAACCAGAACCTCTGCCACAATTATAGGCAATGATTCCAGGAATATGTCCCCAGTCTTTACACTACTCTTCCCCTCAGATCATTTACAGAAGAGCCCCACTGAGTTTCAGAACTTCTTTTGAAATTATATATGACTCAGGCAGAGCTAGGCTCAAAGGGACCAATTACACTGAAAAGGGAGATGGTTATTTCCTCTTTAGTCCCTTGGCTCACTGAAGTTAGTTCTCCTTTCTTAGGCCTTCTGTAGGTCTCTTAGGGCTGTGATCCAACTTGGGCAGGGTGTAATTCCCTGTGGGTGAAAAATTTCACTCAGTACTCCCTGCAACCCACTCAGAATTTTTATAAATACCATTAATGAAGTTGATGATAAAATGATCATTTAGTTGTACTACTCTATGCTAACAGTTCATTGTGTGGCAGTTGAGCATCACAAAAGCATCACATTTCAAGCAGTGAGGATTTAGTCTTGAATTTTCCAAAAGGTTGATATCAATCTAGTTATCAAGAAGGGTTCACATGAAGATCAATTAACCTATTTTTTCCCCTCTCTCTCAAAGTATGCTTTCCTGTCTTTGGGGAGGCTGGCTATCTGGAAAGATAGTGAAAAGGGTTTTATTAAATAGCTGTACAATCTAGCAACTTTGGCTCTTTGAAAAGCTTAGTCACACGTATTTCTACAGAGCAGACTCTAGGCAATTAAATCAAAGAAATCCTGGGCATCCATTCATTATCCATGTTTCAACAGTTCTCTTTGTGACAAGTACAGCTCAGGTGAGCTCTCTTTTATAATTCTCAAATTTGACATGGTTTTGTGAAGTTTGTCACTGAGCAATTAAAAAGAGAATCCAATCACACAATTCAAGAGTATCTTAAATTTCCAGCTTCTTCAGTTAAGACAGCATAGACACTTATATAAGGAAATTTTAAAGAGGCTTATAGGATGTCATTTCTGTATAATTTTTATTAAATGTGAAAGAGTGTATATTGAACAAATGCATTACAGACTTTTGTGCCAAATACCTAAAAATAAAATAATGTTTAGATACATGTAATTTTTAATTATAGCTATTGTCAGGAACAAAATCCGTGGATTTTTATTTTTTATTCTAATTGGTCTAATTGCTAAACAGAAACACATATAAACTCTACAATAATGAACTATAACAGTTCCTGTTGGATTTATAAGTATGAGTAAGAAAATAAAAATTCATCCTTCCCTATATGATCAGTCTAACGAAAGAGTTTGAGTATGGCAATTTTCTTAAATTCTATTATTTGCTTAATTGATATTGTTCCCAAATAAAACTCTGGATGAAATCAGAGGGTAGTTGTTGAGAAAGGAGATAGTTTTTAGGAGCACATTTATACATGCTATCAAATTACTATTACTGATAATCTTATTTTTCCAATCATTTAGAAATTTATCAGACTAGAAAAACAAATTTAATATAATAAATAAATTGAAATGTTAATTATTAATAATGCAAATATAGTTTAGCAGAATGGTTTTGGAAATGTAGTTTTTTAAATTTTTTTTAATTTTATTTATTTCTGTATGTGTATCAATGTACTGTCTGCATGCAGGTTTGTGCACCCATGTCGTGCAATGCTGCGGAGGTCAGAAGGGGGTGTTGAATTCCCCTGGAACTGGAGTTCTCCTGGAATTGGAGTTTCAGACGGTTCTCGGCCGCCATGTGGGTGCTTGGGATCAAACCCGGGTCCTCTGTAAGAGCGGTCGGCGCTCTTAACCGCTAGGCCATCTCTCCAGCCCCGGAAATGTAGTTTTTTGTATTTATTCTTTGGTATGGGTTAATTCACTGGAGCTTGGTCAGTCTGCCAAGAGTCTCATCCTTAAATGAGTTTCACCCCTCTTCCCAGCAGTCATCCAATTCCAGTACTTCTTTAGATAGAGTTGGGGTTTTGTATTCATTTTCCCATGTTCATGCTAAGATTTTTTTTATGTTTCTTTTTTTTAATTTTATTTATTTCTGTATGCGTATGAATGTGCTGTCTGCATGCAAGTCTGTGCACCCATGTCGTGCAACGCCACGGAGTTCAGAAGAGGGTCTTGGATTCCCCTAGAACTGGAGTTCTCCTGGAATTGGAGCTTCAGATGGTTCTCAGCCGCCATGTGGGTGCTGGGGATCGAACTTGGGTCCTCTGTAAGAGTGGTCGGCGCTCTTAACCGCTAGGCCATCTCTCCAGCCCATGCTAAGATTTTTATGGCTTGAGCTTACCTAGGACTTATCCATGCTGTCAGCATTGTCGTGAGTTCATATGAGGAACTGTCCAGCTGCCTTGAAAACTGTTTCTTTGTGGTCATCCACCACCTCTGACCCTTTAGACTCATTCAGCTCCCTCTTCAATGACACCCAAGCCTTTGGAGGCAGAAATCTGATATGGGTTTCTTACTTGGGAAAATGAAATAGTGATTCATAGGTTATTCTACAAGGAACATTTTACTTTAATGACCTGGAAAAACTTTTGAATATTTTCCCTTGTGGACATGTATGAGAATATCTAAGCAATTAGCATTTGAAATTTCAAGAACTTAGAAATAAATTCCCATTAGCAAAATAGGTGGTAAATTTAATATATAGACATGTGTATGCTAGAGCATGTCATAGCCCTCGAAATGAGATATGCAAGGCTACATTATATTTATATATTAAAATATGGAAACCAATAGCATATGTGTGTAAAGGAACACATAAATTGATGTACACTAATTCAAATTCCAAATGTTAATGAACTGCAGATGTAAGTGTGGAGAATATGGATGGCTCAGAGGAATTTGGGAAAGAAACGATGAGGTAAATGTCATACATCTTAAGCTGGTTTGTGAACATCTTTTAACTTGCCATTTAGAATCTCTCTCTCTCTCTCTCTCTCTCTCTCTCTCTCTCTCTCTCACCTCAATATCTCTCACACAACACAAACATACACACACATTGTACATTCTATTTCCTTTTAGCAGTTGCTTCATTAAAAATAAATATATAGGGCTGGAGAGATGGCCTAGCAGTTAAGAGTGCCTACTGCTCTTGCAGAGGACCCGGGTTCAATCCCCAGCACCCACATGGTGGCTGAGAACCGTCTTTAACTCCATTTCCAGGGGAATCGGACACCCTCTTCTGAACTCCACGGCATTGCATGACATGGGTGCACAAACCTACATGCAAACAGTACATTCATACACATAAAAATAAATAAATAAATAAATAAATAAATAAATAAATAAAATAAATCTAAAACCGTATGTGTAAAACTAAAAGTATGTACAAAGTGCATCAATGATTTTTTTTGTTGTTGTATTTTTGACATAGGGTCTCCCTTTTAATCCCAGCTGGCCTGGATCTCACTCTGTAGACCTGGCTGGCCTTGAATTCACAAAGATCCTCCTGCCTCTGCCTCCCAAGTGCTAGGATTAAAGGCATGCGCCACCACGCCCAGCAACATAACTTTATCAAGCTTAAAATACAGACTTGTAATCACAAATCTACCAATCTCAGCACACTCCAGAGTAATATTTCTTAGCCTTATTTCTCACCAGTGTTACAGCAAGACCTTTACAGGTAACAAGTTTGTGCTTTGTACTTATTTTTATTCTATATGTCAGTAGCATATGGGAAATGAAAGTGAAAATAACAGCTTCAGAGACCATTTGGTTTGTCAGTATCGAAATATGTCAGTTAGTAGCAAGGCTCTTTCCATAATTGGAGATCTTGAACATAAATTGTATCAAAATGAAAGGATTGTTTTCACAAGAAAAATGGAACATGATAATATACCAAGGTACATGCGGTTTAGTTTTCTTATTCAAATTGTCTCCTTGTGTCTCAGAATAGTTACTATGAGGGAAATTAATGTGTATTTATATAATAATCAAAGCCCAAGGAATAAAAACGTTGAGAAAATTAGATACCATACTGAGAATTTCTGAATCCAAAAAAAAGGCAATTAAAGAAAACTTTATACCTTCAATTTAAATAACCAACAGAACATTTACTTAGAAGTTTAATATGTAGTATCCAAAAGTTTTAATGACAGTTTTCTGAAAGGTTTCAATAGCAGACTCAGATATGTACAGGATAAACTTAGCATCAATAGTTGTTAATAATCTGAAAAACGGGGCGGGAGAGATGGCCTAGCGGTTAAGAGCGCCGACCGCTCTTACAGAGGACCCGGGTTCGATCTCCAGCACCCACATGGCGGCCGAGAACCGTCTGAAACTCCAATTCCAGGAGAACTCCAGCTCCAGGGGAATCCGACACCCTCTTCTGACCTCCGCGGCATTGCACGACACGGGTGCACACACCTACATGCAGACAGTACATTCATACACATACAGAAATAAATGAAATTAAAAAAAAATAATAATCTGAAAAACTTTGGAGTCCACTGTGTGTTTTATCCTACAAGTTTTAGGTCACGTATATTAATAAGCCAAAAAGCACATAAAATAACTTTACTTATATTTTAAAAGTAAGGTAAATATTTTCAAAAATAACAAGGATTTTATTCTTTCAATTAAACAAGTGCTTTAAAATAATAATAAAATGAAACAATATGAATAGAAGCATAGCTAAATAGATACAGTGTAGACACATAACTAAGGAGAAGAAACAATTTCTTTATTATACTAAACAGCAATATAAAATCTTCCTGATAATCAAAGGGAAAAATGTGCAAATATCTGTCCACTCTATAATTGTTGAAGGTTATAAACAAGAATGCTGATGTCCAGATTTGGCAAAGGATTATTGAAATTAAAAGGATGCAAAGAAATGGACATTCACATTCTCAGGTAACAATAATATAAATCAACACATTATTTTCTCTTAATTTTTATTGAACTTTTGCTCATTTCATACAACATTTCTTAATCAAATTAGACGGTTTATGCTTCAATATCCCTCACCCCACAAGAGCTTCTGCATTCTGCTATACATGTCTTGCTTTTTTGTCAGTATTTTTAAATTTTTCAATGCTGAAGTTTAACATTTTAGGCAGAAATTTACTGTTTCAGTTAGTTCTTTGAACAAGTCTTCTTTGTTGTTGTTGTTGTCGTTCCCATTAATTTTTTTGATGATTTTTATTTTATTTTATTTTATTTTTATTTTTATTGGTGCTTTGTGTATTTCATACATCATTTTCCAATTCAGTTCAGGCATATATCCCCTTCCCTTCCCCCCACCCCACCCCTACCCTTCCCAGATCATGCATTCTGCCTTAACTTTTCTGCATCTTTCTCTGGTATGCATGTATACACTCCACACATATACAAAAGTACAGACTGAAAAGAAACTATAGGTTAATTCCCAAACATATTTAAGGATTCACCTTTTAATATAATACATTTATTGATGTTTTGTGTATTTATCCATCATTTTTCAGTTCAATTTAGACATATTCCCCTGTCCCTGCCCCAACCCCACCCCAGTTCATACATTCTGCCATATATTTCCTATATCTTTCTCTCAGTATTTTTTTATTAAAGTGGAGAATTTATTAAAAATAAGAATACCAATTCATTTAATTATCCAAGAAACATAATTTTTATGGGGCTTCCAAGATGGTGCAGCTGTTAAGAGCACTAGCTGATCTTGCAGAAGTCCTGGGTTTGAATCCCAGGACCTACATGACAGCTAATAACGACACTTAACTCCAGTTCCAGGGGATCCAATGTCTTCTTCTTACCTATGCAGACTGCACAACATGGATTCACTTACTTACATGCAGGCAATATACTAATATACATAAAAGAAAAAATAAATAAAATATTACAAAAACAATTTTAATGAAGATCATATTTTTAGTTGATCATCACATTCTTACACTTATAGGTGTGTCAGCAAAGAAATTCAAATTATAAACTCTAAATTTTTTAAGTCTTCAAAATTATATTCCCTTCTTTTTGTGTGCTTTTATTGATGTTTTGTATATTTCAGGCATCAGATCACAGTTCAGTTTAGGCATATTCCCTTTTCTTCCCCCCCCACCCCACCCCAGATTGTGCATTCTATCATAACTGTCCTGCATCTTTCTCTCAGTCTTTATTTAGGCTTGGAAATTTACATTTTCCTCATTAATTTTATATGTATCCATATAAAAACATGTATCCATATTTTTATGGATACATTCTCTCTACCCATATACAGTAATGACAGAGTCTGAAAATAAGTGATGGGTGGATTATAGAGCCCCTTGAGAGATTTACATTATAACAACATAATTGCTTTCAGATAAACAGAAATATAAAAAGCATGTTGTTCAGCTTCTCTTTCAACTGGGGGAATTTGGTTTTAGCATCCACAAATGAGGGAAATCATTCACCATTTGCTTTTCTGGGACTGTGTTACTTTACTTAGCATAATGGCTTTGAGCTCCATCCATTTATCTGCAAAGTTCATCTTTCTTTATAGCTGAATAGTACTCCATCGTATAGATGTGCCACATTTTTGTCATTCACTTGTCTTGAGGGGCATTTGAATTGGTTCCAGCTCTTCGCTATTGTGAAGAGAGCTGCAATAAACATGGATGTGCATGTTTCTTTGCGGTAAGATGAGTCTTTTGTGTATATACCCAGGAGTGGTATGACTGGGTCAGAGGGTAGATTCATTTTGAGTCTTTTAAGTGTTCTCCACATCTCAGTGTTTTTACAGATTTTCTCTGAAGAGATTTATTGTTTTGGCCAGAAATTAACTGTATCAGCCAGTTCTTTGACCTGGTCCTTATGTTGTTGTTGTTCCCTCCCATTTGCAATGCTCTAAAATATGCTGATATAAACATCACATATGTTCCAGAATTATGTCCTCTGGAAATAAACTGTAAGTTACCTCTGAAATATGTTTAGAAATTCACATTTTTTTCTTTAAATTTATATTAGTCTAAAATATGAATATATACCTTTTGCCCATATACCTTAATTACCATATCTGAAAATAAGTGGTAAGTTAATTCTAGGGCCCATTAAGAGGTTCACATTATTTTTAAATAAAGTATTTTATTGGTGTTTTGTGTGTTTCATACATCATTTCTCAGTCCAATTTAGACACACTCCCTTTTCCATGCCCCCCCACACCACCCCAGTTCATGCATTCTGCCATACATGTCTTGTATCTTTTTCTCAGTCTTTTTTAAAGTTTTTCTCTGCAGAGGTTTATTGGTTGGACAGAAGTTAACTGTTTTAGTCAGTTCTTTGATCCAATCTTCTTGTCGTTGTTGTTCCCTCATGTGGGATTGCCAATTATGCAGAGAGTTAGCGAGAGAGAGAAGGACAGAGATAGAGATGAAGAGATGCCTACAGAGAGCACAATAGAGACCAAATTCTGACCTTGGAAAGGAAACTGAAGCTACTCCCAAAACCTAAGTTGGGAGGTCACATTTTTCCCTTTAATTTAATATCACTCTAATATATGAATACATAACCTCCCTACATATACCCAAATTACAACGTCTGAAAATAAGTGGTCAGTTAATTCTAGAGCTTATTAGGACATTATAGTATATACCGCCTAGTTGCTTTCAGATAAACGAAAATATAACAATAAGTTTTCGCAGCTTGCCTTTCAAAAAATAGGGGCTTTGGTGCGATATATCTACACAAATGAGGGGATTAGCATTTCCAATTTTTTTTCTGGGACTTTATTACTTCAATTAGCATATGGCGTCAAGTTCCATCAATTTACCTGCCGACGTTCATGATGCCATCTTTCTTCCCTGCTACTAAAATTCCATTGTGTAGTTGTCCCACATTTTCTCTAACCACTTGTATCCACTTGTCAGTTGGGGGACACTTGGGTTGCTTCCATCTCTTTGCTATTGTGTTAGAGCTGCAATAAACATAGCAATGCATGTATCTTTGCAGTAGTAGGATACGTTCGTGGGTTATGTACCCAGGATGAGTTGTATGACTGGGTCAGCTGGTTGGCTATTTTCAGTTTCTTGAGAGTTCTCCACTGCTTCCCATAGGAGTTGCTCACGTTTGCATCCCACCAGCAGTGGATGCCGTGTTTTCCCTTTCCCCAAAACCTACCCATCATTTGGTATCCTTTGTTTTATTGATCATAACACCCCAGTCTTACTGCAGTAAGATGAAATCTAAGGCGGTTTTAATTTGATTTCCTTAATTATTAACTATGTTGAAACATTTTAAGATGTTTCCCAGCCCTCTTTAATTCCTCACATGGGAAGTCTCTGTTCAGCTCTTTACTCCATCTTTGAGTAGGTTCATTTGTTTTCTTCCTCCTTTGTTTTTTGAGTAGTTTATAGACTTTGGGTATTAATGCTCTGTAAGATGTATCACTGGTGAAGGTTTCCTCACTTCTTTGATAGTTTCTTTTGCTGTACAAAAGCTCCTGAGTTTAATAAGGTACCTTTCGTCCCAATTGTTGACCTTATTGGTTGTGCAGCTGCTGTTTTGAGAAAGTTTTTCCTTTTAATCACCTTTCTTGTAGGTTATTACCAAAATTTTTCTTTTATAATTTTCAGAGTTTCAGGTTGCACATTGAGGTCTTTGATCCATTTGGAGTTGATTTTTTGTATATTTGCAAGAGAGGTAGCGGTTTAGATTTATTTTTCGACAAGTGGTGATAGAGTTATGCCACCACCATTTGCTGAAGATGCTGTCTTTCTTCCATTAAGTCTCCTTGGCCCCTTTGTGGAATATGATGTGCTCAGGTTTGGATCCTCAATTTTGTTCCATTGATCTACAGGCCTGTTTTGTGAGAAAAACAGCTGTTTTTATGACTATAGCCTTGTAACATAGTTTGAAGTCTGGTATGGTAATTTCTTATGTATTTCTTTTTTTGCTCAGTTGCTTTGGCTACTTGGGGTATGGTATTTTGTTTCTCCATATGAACTTTCGGATGTTTTCTTCTATGTCTAGGGGTGCCAAAAAATGCACAAGACAAACTCTCTAGAAACATTCCGAATCAGCAGTGAAGGGGCAGGAGACAAATTGAAGCTAGAAACAACAGCAGCCTTTTTTATGCCCAATAACAAGCAGTCTGCACAGGCATATAAGGAGACGTCCACTCACAAGGAGACTCCAAAGAACAAGATATAAGAAGATATATAAGAATAATAATAATAATAATATATTGATTTAGAACAAACCTGACCAACACAACAAAAATCTCTACAAAAAGAAAATTGGGAAAAATCCCTCAAGAAGGAAAATTGAAAGAAGATACTAGAAGAAGGAAAAAACTCCCATGCTCAGGATTGGCGGAAAGAATCATTGTAGTAAAATGACAATCCTAACCCAAAGTAAGAGACGACCGTCAATGCAAATCCCCATTGGAGAGGGCGAACACGACGTTTATCCGGTGATTCACACTATAACAGCACAGCTGACTTCAGATAAAAAGAAAATATAACAATAATTTTCTCAGCTTGCATTTATTTTTTTTGGAGGGGAGTGTGCTTCTTAGTATTTCTTATACAAGGCTGCTCGAGCTTTTCTCTGATCCTTTTCTAAAATATTATAGCGTAGTTAAAAAATATTCAAGTTGGCTTGTCTTTTGTGTAACATAGCCTTTCTGTATGCTTAATTCCCATACCAATTCAGCCTAGGGACCTAAGAGATAACTTGGATAACTTTGTTCCTTGCATTCAGAGATCAACTAAGTCCCAGGGACTATGCATGGAGGCCTCTCTTGATAATGTCTGCAAATGTGAGCCATCAGTCTTCCTGTTCAGGAAGGCCTTGGAGATCCATTAATGGGGCTTTTCCGCCAGTGCCAGTCTATAAAAGAGGAAAGTCTGTCATGCTTCAAAAAGGGAAGGACTGGTCTACCAGGACCTGACTTGTCCTTGAATGGAAGGAACTAGTAAATGACAACCCAAAAGGAGCTACCACCCTCCCAAAAAAATACTCTGATGGACAAGGTCCTATACTGGACCTTGAGAAAAGGAAAACAATAAACCTTGGTTATCTGGGACTAACAATTTGCCTTAAGCATGCAAAGGAAAGTTAACGAAATAAATAAATAAATAAATAAATTTAAATTAATTAATTAATTAAATAAAATACATAGTAAGCCTGAGAAAGTCGTTTTTATGTTTTTATTGTGTATTTCAGACATCATTTTTCAGTTCAATTTAGCCCATAACCCCCTTCCCTTCCCCCCCACCCCACCCCAGGTCCTGCATTATCCCCATAACTGTCCTGCATCTTTTTCTTGTCTTTTTTTTTTTATGTTTAGGGATTCACATTTTCCTCCATTAATTTTATGCTATGCTAAAATATGGATACATACTTTCCACCCATATACAGTAATTACAGAGTCTGAAAATAAGTGGTTTGTTGTAAAGTGTTACACACCTGCAGCAGCATGCTTAACCTCCTTGTCTACTGAACAGACTTAACATGTGCTCGGAAGTAACAGCTGATTCAGTGGTTTGATCAGGACCTGAGGTATTTCCAGAAGAAGCAGAGGATGATCATACATAAATCCTTATCTTTCCCACGTTAAATGAGTTGGCAGGTGTTCCATCTTCCCTTGCCTTTCTCCCCCTCCCTCTTCTTTTGTTTTTCTTTTGCCCCTGCTTTTTCGCTTTCCTAACCTCCCGCTGTACTCTTTTTTACTGATGTCCTTGGCGTTGGCTAAATCCCATACCTGCCTTGATATATTTTATTATGATTTGAGACAATAGCACTGTCTTTTTTAAGAGATTTTATGTCTTAATGTAAGAAAGAAGTTAAGTTGTACTTTGGAGGGCATTACATTAAATTTACCTTATTTTAGGAGACTTTTTTTCTTGAATCTGAAAACCATAATTCACATAATACCCATACTGGAATACAATGTCCTGAGGTCACTGTTGATTCAAGAGATTTAAATACTGTGGGTTTTTTATTAATTTACTTTTATTTCCGTATGTGTATGAATGTACTGGTCTGCATGCAAGTTTGTGCACCCGTGTCGGGCAATGCCGCGGAGGTCAGAAGAAGAGGGTTTCCTGTTCGGATTCCCCTGGAACTGGAGTTGTCTGGAATTGAGTTTCAAGACGTTCTTCAGGCCACCATGTGGGTGCTGGGGCTCGAACCCGGGTCCTCTGTAAGAGCGGTCCAGCGCTCTTAACCGTCTAGGTCATCTCTCCAGCCCCTGAAATAATGTTTTTAAAACTAAATTGTCTTGTAGATAAAAAGGATGTTATAGATAGCATTATAAAAAGATATTGTATATACATTAATGTCAAGGCTGTCCTGCGAAATTTAGCATAAATTAGAGTAAAAGTAACTTGTAGTTTATTTACATTTAAGTGTGACCAAATTTTTATTTTGACATTATTAGACTAATTTTTAAACAGCATAAGTAATTTAATTTACCACTATCCAATGTGTGAATAGATTTTGAACATTAGTAAAAATAAGTTGGAGGAACCTTGATTAAATATACATTGTGATCTTTAATTTACTTGATTAAGACTGGATCCTGTAGAAATAAAGTTTGGTCCGGCCGTGGTGGCGCAAGCCTTAATCCTCGTACCGGGGAGGCCAGAGGCAGGCGGGATCTGTGGAGTTCAAAGCCAGCCTGGTCTACAGATGTTGAGTTACGGGACAGCGGAACACAGGGAGACCCTATCTCAAAAAGGACAAAAAAAAAAAAAAAAAAAAAAAAAAAAAAAAAAAAAAAAAAAAATTTTAATCTTTAAAAATATATCTATATATCTTATATATATATCTATATACACTAAATTTTTAGCTGTATAACTTTTAAGGTATAAAAATGTACAGAATGGGTTCTACAGTTCCTATTGAGTGTTGGTGGGTGTATTAGTCAGGTTTCTCTAAAGAAACAGAAGCAGGGGCTGGAGGGATTAGCCTAGGCGGTTTTTGGGAGCACCGACCGCTCTTGCAGAGGACCCGTGGTCGATCCCAGGCACCCACATTGGCGGCTAAGAGAACCGTCTGTAACTCCAATTCCAGGAGAACTTCCCGTTCCAGGGGATCCAACGCCCTCTTCGACCTCCGCCTGGCTGCACGCACGGGTGCACAGACCTGCCTGCAGACAATACATTTCATTACACATACAAAAATAACTAAAAAAAACAAATTTTAAAAACAAAAAAAAAAAAAAAAAAAAAAAAAAAACAAGAAACCGACGAGACCGCAACAGGAACGAATAATAGCTATATACCATTTATTGATTTGCTCATGTGACAGATTTCAAGGAGTTCAACAGTAGCTGCCCCGCACTGGAAAGGCTGAGAATTCAGCGAACTGCTCAGTCCGCAAGAATGGATGTCTCAGTAGACCACCAATCTGGACTATTATAATCACAGCTGAAGTCCGAGATTCCAGGAGATCTGCCTGTTTCAGTACACGCTGGGATACGAAGGGTTGATCACAACAGAAAGACAAACTCACCATATGAGAGAGAGGAAGCTTGCAGGAAAAAGGAGGGACCAGCTTCCTATGCCATGGCCTTTTATTACTGCCTGCTGGTAGAAGGTAACACCCACATTTGGGGTGGGCCATCTGTGTTGAGGCGGTCCAATCCGAAGATACTTTTTCCTTATTTGTTCCCTTGCCAGCAAGTTGACACCCAAGATGAACCATCACAATTCCAACCCCTTGTCAACTTGACAACCCAATAAATAGCCTCTCCTTATGTTAGCTTAAATGTCCATATCTTGCAAACATTGGCAAGTCAAATTCCACTCCTTCTAAACTGTTATAAGGTCTATGTGCAATAGCAAAAGCATTTCATATCTAGATTAGGGTGTACGGTGTAATGTCCTTGAGGAACACTTAGTCTTCAGTATCTAATAACCTAAATATGACAACCCTTCAACACTTATCTCCGTTGCACATTCAAAAGGGAAAACACAAGAATATGCTTAATATATACCACACACACACACACACACAAAAATATATATATATTATATATGATATAGATATATATATATATTTATAATATTACAAGCACCTTCTTAACCAAATAGGACAATAAGTTACTCTATATTATAATCACGTTTCTGCAACTGGTTCCATGGCCTCAGTTGATATTTATGACTACCTTCTTCTACTACCCATTCTGTATTTCCTCCACCATCAGCAAGCACCTCTGCAGGTCTTAGCTCTTTCCCTGGAGGAGTGACCCATACCTTCATCCCTGAAGGGTCTAGGCCATTTGTTGTCCTGTCTGGTTTGGGTTGTTGGAGTTTCCCATTGACTTTAATCATAAGACATGTTAGCACCAGAATGTGCCCTACAGCATCTCCTGCCTTCCAGACATAATCTTCCTTGCCCCCATTGTGGAGAAAAAGTCCAATTTCCCCCTGGGAGTCTGGATCAATCACTCCTCCTACTACTGTTATTCCTTCCTTAGCCTGTTGGCTTAAGGGCAGTAGAAGCCCAAAGTGGCCAGGGGGATGTCTTAATTTCCAGTTAAATGGAATGTTTGCTGTATCTCCTGGCAAAAGCACTCCCCCCTTTGTAGCCAAAACAGCTAGACCAGCAGAACGCAAGGTCTTGGGTACAGGAAGCAAAAATTTTCCTACTGGGTCACTAGGGGTGATAGTGAGTGGACTCACTCCCACTTCCACCCCTTGCTTCCTAGACCCATGAATTCTGGCAATAGGAGAAACAGTACCATATAGTGGACGCTGATTCAAAGCATATACTGCCTGCTGGAGAACCTTGCCCCAGCCCTCCAGGGTATTGCTACATAATTGGCGCTGTAATTGTGTCTTCAAGAGGCCATTCCATCATTCTATCAAGCCAGCTGCTTCTGGATGGTGGGGAACATGGTAAGACCAGTGGATACCATGACCATGGGCCCACTGTCGCACTTCTTTGGCTGGGAAGTGAGTTCCTTGGTCAGAGGAATGCTGTGAGGAATACCATGATGGTGGATAAGGCATTCTGTAAGTCCCTGGATGGTAGCTTTGGCAGAAGCATTACATGCAGGAAAGGCAAATCCATTACCAGAATAAGTGTCTATTCCTGTAAGGATAAAACGCTGTCCCCTCCATGGTGGAAGTAGTCCAATGTAGTCAACCTGCCACCAGGTTGCTGGCTGGTCACCCCGGGGAATAGCACCATATACGGGGCTCAATGTTGGTCTCTGCTGTTGGCAAATCTGGCACTCGGCAGCAGCTGTAGCCAGATCAGCCTTGATGAGTGGAAGTCCATGCTGTCGAGCCCATGCATAACCTCCATCTCTGCCACCATGACCACTTTGTTTATGGGTCCATTGTGCAACAGCAGGGATAGCTGGAGAAAGAGGCTGAATATCCACAGAATGAGTCATCTGATCTACTTGATTATTAAACTCATCATCTGCTGAGATCACCTTTTGATGAGCATTTACATGAGACACAATTATCTTCACATCCTTTGACCATTCAGAGAGCTCTATCCACATACTTCTTCCCCAAATGTCTTTCTCACCAATTTTCCAGTCATGCTCCTTCCAAGTCCCTGACCATCCAGCCAAACCACTCACTACAGCCCATGAATCAGTATATAATCAAACCTCTGGCCATTTCTCCTTCCAAGCAAAATTAACAACCATGTGCACTGCCTGAAGTTCTGCCCACTGTGAAGAATTTCCTTCACCAATGTCCTTTAGGGTTGTGTCAGAAATAGGAAAGCTGCAGGAAAAAAGGGACCAGCTCCCTCTGCTGTGGCCTTTTATACTGCCTGCTGGCAGAAGGTAACACCCACATTTGGGGTGGGCCATCCGGGTTGAGGCAGTCCAATCCGAAGGTCTTTTTTCTCTTATTTGTTCCTTAGTCCAGTCAAGTTGACACCCAGGATTAACCATCACAGTGGGTCACATCCAGTAGGTGACACTACATACTTAATAAAAGTTTGAACTATTATCTGTGCAGTTTTATATCTACCTATTATAAGTCAATTAATTTATTAATTGATTGATTTTGAAATGCCTAGGACTTGTTAATTGAACAGTTCTGCACAACTCATTTAAAGATGTTTTTGGGTACCCATGTATCAAATTTAGAGGAGCATGTTACAGATTTTAAATGGTCATTATCAAATATTAACTCAAGATAAAAATTGATGTGCAAGGAGCAGTAAAATTAACTTAATTCTGAACAAGTATCATGAGAAAGAACACAGTAAAGTTTAAAGGTACATTTTGAATATCTTTTGGAAAAACCTGAATCAAAAAACCTGGAACCATGCTAAAACTTTACAATCTGCATGAAGCACTTTGGATAATATAGTTTTTTTGGCATCTAAGGAAAGGAAATGAAAAATGCCTGTAACAAGAAGTTGTCATGACTGCAACAGACCCAAGGAATTCTGGGAAATGTAGTTCTGTCCTCGAAATTGGCTTGCTTTGCTTTTTCTTTCCTGAGAAATGATTTTGGTTATAATTTTTTCAGCTCCAAGTTGGGGCTACATTAACAGAAAGGAAAGTGGTTGAGAATGAGAGCGGGGTGGGGTCGTGGCACAGGCTGAGTGGGCAGCACCATATGTGCAGCAGTGCAGGCCTGAGCAAGGATCCGCATCTGCACTCATCTGGGTCCCCATGAAGCCTCATACAGGCCCGCCATCTCCCAGCCCAGTGCTCTGGCTCCTCCTTCCACCTGGCGCATGCCTCTGGCTCCACCTGTGCTGACTGCAGTGGTTGTTTTGATTAATCTGTACTGTTGCCATTGGGTCTTTTGGCATGCATGTTTATTTTCCATGATAAAGAAAGGCAGGTCCCAGCCATACCACTCCTGGGCATGTACCCACAAGACTCATCTTACCGCAGAGATACATGCACAACCATGCTTATTGCCACTCCTTTCACAATAGCAAGGAGCTGGGACCATCCCAAGTGCCCCTCAACTGATGAGTGGATAGAGAAAATGTGTTAAATCTACACAATGGAGTTCTATACAGTTATAAAGAAAGATGACATCATGAGCTTTGTAGGTAAATGTCTGGAGCTAGAATATATCATGCTGAGTGAAGTAACACAGTCCCAGAAAAACAAAGGATGAATGCCATCCCTCATCTGTGGGTGCTAACACCAATTACCTAATTGTATGGCAAACTGAGCAACATCATTGTGATCTGAAAACAACTGTGCTCTTATATTGTGAATCCCTTAAAAAATAATAAACAAATTTTAAAAAGGCAGGAAATGCTAGTGGTTAGGGGAAAAGTTCAAAGACTTTTCTAATGGGAAAAGAGAATTTTTTCCACAGAGATGTGCCAACCTGGTCGTATAGAGGAGAAAGACTGAAAGCAGATTAAAAGATTAATCTCTGGTGAAACAAAGAACTTTTTCCAAGGAAATAGACCTAGCCTGGCCACTACTGGGGGTGGATTTCTCCTCTTTTTTGGGTAAAACCCTCTGAGATTTTCTTCTTATGTGGGAGGAAAGAGGCTGAGAGAGACAGCCCATGGAAATACCTTATTCCTTCTTCCTTATGTTGGTGGAGAGTCCAAGCTTCAGGCTCTGGGCGTCAGCTTTAGGAGTTTAATAATCATCTGAACAGTACAATAGTCATGTGTGGCCAATATCCACATGCTGTTCTTGCCTCCCTGCTTTTTTTGAGGCCATCTCCTGCCTGCAGGCAGACAGTCTATGCACTTAGCTCTGGCAAGGAGGGAGGGGACTATGAGAAAGTTACCCAACAAAATAGAAAGACAAGGAAAGATAAGGACAGACATACAGACACAGACTCAGAGAAAGCCCGGGAGAATAGAGTCTCTCGTTTATTTATGCCAGCAGTATGCTTATATACCAAAGGTTACAGTGCTCCGGGCAAAGAAGAGTGGGGCAGACAGAAGGGAAGGGCAAGCCACCTTGGCTCTAATTGGGGGGCTGCAGAGCTCCAGTTTGTGCAACAGGTAAACTAGCAGTACAACATTCTGCTCAATGCCTCAAGGGACGGTGCCATCTAGTCCTGGAATGTTGCAGAGATAGGAGAAGCAAGAAAACATAATATCCTGAACCTTCTGGAGCTACAGATAACTCACAGAGGCAACTGAATGTCTACAGAGATATCAGATAACCCTCTTTGGAGGTCCTACAGCACAGGTCTTACAAGTTCTGGCCTCAAGCCATGCAAAGTTTCATTCCTACAACTCACCTCTTCCTTGGTCAGAACCTTGGAACCTAGCCTGGGGGCTGCAGGTACAGCTTGGGTGGCTTGGCTCATGGAAGCCACAGCTGCTTTCTTCCTAGGCATGGTCACCAGCTGCTGGCAGCAGAGAGAGCTGGAGCTGCCCAGCCGGGAGCGTTCTGGGCCATTCCCACTGAGACAGGTCCCCAGCCTCCATGGTGCCTCTGTGCCTTGGCCAGGGAGCCTTTTGAGCCCACTGTTCTCCACTGTGGCTGCTGTGCCAGCCTGGGAATGCACAGGGCTGGTGGCTGCTAATGCCTGGGAGAGTTGGGAAAACTTCTGGTGTTCCCTTAGGCTGTGGGCTCACAGCCAGCTGTGGAGCTTACTGCACTCTCCCACTCACCCTGCCTGCAGGGCCAAGGCATTACTTATGTCTTTCCATTGTTCTCTGAGAAGCTGCTGTGGATGCCCTTAAAAAAGATTAAAGAGCATTCCCCTTTCTCCACAACCTCTCCAGCACTTGGTATCATTTGTGTTCTTGATCCTAGCCAGTCTTATTGGAGTAAGGTGATATCTCAAAGTGGTTTTAATTTGCATTTCCTTAATTATCAGAGATGCTGAAAACTTCTTAAGATGTTTCTCGGCCATCTCTATTTCCTCCTGTGTGAAGTCTCTATTCAGATCTTTGCTCCATCTTTTGAGTGTTTCATTTGTTTTCTTTCTTCTTTGTTTTTTGAGTAGCTTGTATACTCTGGAAATTAATGCTTTGTCAGATGTGTCTGCAGTGAAGGTTTCCTCCCACTCTGTGGGTTTTCTCTTCACTTCCTTTATTGTTTCTTTTGATGTACAGAAGCTTTTGAGTTTAAGGAGATCCCATTTGTCAATTGTTGATCTTATTTCTTGTGAAGCGTGTCTGATTTAGGAAGTCTTTTCCTACACCTATTGTCTTGTAGTCTGCTGGAGGAAAATGACCCCATGGCTGTTGCCAAAGCTTACATCCTCTACAGGTAGGAGATATCATAAGCCCCAGTAAGACCCTGACATATTTAACAGGGAAAAATGTAGTTCGTGGATCAACATTTCATCTAACTATTGGTCTATACCAAAGTAACCTACCATAACTAATAATGCTGCTTGAGTAACTAATATATCTAATTGCTTGTGTTCATTAGTAGGATCGAGAAGGTTATTTCCTGGACAGACTGTCAGCCCCATGAAAGGAAACAGCAGAAATGACCAGAATCCAAGACAACAGCTCCAGAGAGAGTGGACTGTTCCCTCTTCTCAATCACCTTTGTGCCCCTTTTCTAAAGCCCAGGGAATAATCTGCTGCGGAGAGAGGGCGTGGTAGAATTGTAAGGGCTGCGATTGGGGGGTGAATGGTGAAGACTACAGCAGGTTAGTCTGGACCCCATTTGAATTAACCCGATGGAACATACAACCCCTCACTCCACGCTGGAAGGTTGGCCTGTGGGGGTTTGGGCACAACAGCTGCAAATTGGTTTTACATGAAGGATGCTTGTACTCATGGATTTCACTTCTAGCGAAAAAATGAAAAAAAACGAGAGAGATAGGCAGGACAGTCATGGCAGAATGCATGATCTCGGTTGGGGTGGGGGGGGGGAAGGGAAGGGGAGATATACCTGAACTGAATTGGAAAATGATGTATGAAATGCACAAAGCATCAATAAAAAAATGTTAAAAAAAAAAAGATTAAAGAGGAGTAATTTTCCAGATTTGAAGGCAGTAAAGATGTTTTCTATTTATGGAGACTGATCTTCCATATGTCTCAGATTCATGTAGTCGTGTTCTTCATGTGTCCAAGTTTTTGCATATAAGGTGTGTCTAGTGTCCTCTCAGTTTAAGTTTTTGTATGTGTTTTTCCGTCCTTGTAAACATTCTCTCAGACAAAGTGACCTCTTCAAGTTTCATCTTTTTATATGCACAGAATTATTTGCCATGCCAGACTAGGTATGCATTGCAAACTTTAAAATGTTAATACTTAAAAATTGTATTGAAATCGGCCAGGTGTGATGGCACATGCCTTTAATCCTAGCACTAGGGAAGCAGAGACAGGCAGATCTCTGTTAGTTCAAGGACAGCCTGGTCTACAGAGTGAGTTCCAGGATAGCCAGAGCTACGGGGAGACCCTGTCTCAAAAAGACTAAAAAAAACATGTATCAAAAGGCCAAAAAATTTGAATACCATAGATCAAATCAAAAACATAAAAGGCATAAAAATGTAAAAGCCTGCCATGAATTCATTTAGCCTTTCTTTTGGAGGATCTTCTTGTGCCTGTCTGAAATTGTCTCTTTCAAAGGTGATTTTGTCCAATTCTGCTACTCGTTGATGGTGTGATTCTTCTTCTTTTTTACTCTGCAGTGGTGCTGTGGTTTGGTTTCATTTCATGACACTGAGCTTCCAAAAGTGCAATTTGATTTGGTTGCTTCAGGGTCCTCTGTGCTTGGAACTGAAACCTTCTCTCTTTTTGCCAGTATTTTATTTTGGAATTCTGTTCAGCAATGTCACCATCTATTTGCTCGTGTTTCAACTTAATACTAAGTGCATGTTTTTGAAGAGCATGTTCATTTTCTTAAATGACTTTTGGTTCTTGAAGCAGGTGATGATGTTCTTTCTGGATCTCTAGTGGGGACTCCTCTCTAGTGTTTGTATTTTTGTGACCTGTGCCGCTTTGTCCTCAGTGCTTTTTAGCTCTGCTGTTAAATCCTATATTTCTTTCTTTGGTGTCTTTTGTTTCTTTCTGTGTGTGCAATACTGAGTCTTGTGACTTTTGGGAATTTCTGTTGGCAGTCGTGATGGCTACTTGGGCTTTGGTCATAGCAGAGGCAAATTCATCTGGCAGCTTGTTTGTTTTGTCAGGTTTGTCTTGTTGGGCCTTGAGTTTATAGCTGCTGATTTCTATGCGACCATTTGTGACCAAAACTCAGCTTCTGTTTTGCCATCTTTCTCAGCCATGGCATCATGCTCTGTTTTGGAGAAACTGACATTTTGTTCTGGTGATCTTTGCTTTTTTTGTCAGGAGCAGCAAGTACATTGACTTCAGGTTCTTTAGTTTGTACATTCAAATGCTCTTGTTGTTCTGGTAAACACTGGATGCTTGCAGCGAACTTTTCTAGTTTATTCCTCATTTCTCATTCACTGTGTCTTTACTGCTTCTTCAAGTTGTGCTTTCTGTTCTTGGACTTGCACTGCTTGTATGGAATGCTTTTCCAACTGGGATTCCATTTTGTGTACCTCTTCTTCTGAAATTTCAATGATATGGGGCTGGAGAGATAGCCTAGTGGTTAAGAGCACCGACTGCTCTTGCAGAGAACCTGGGTTTTATCCCCAGCACCCACATGGCAGCTGAGAACCATCTGTAACTCCAATTCCAGGAGAACTCCAGTTCCAGGGGAATCCGATGTCCTCTTCTGACCTCCACGGCATTGCATGACACGGGTGCAGAAACCTGCATGCAGACAGTACATACATACACTTAGAAAATAAATAAATAAATAAAAATTTAAAAAATTAAAAAAAAAGAAAAAAGTTACATAAAAAAATAAATTTCAGTGGTAACTGATGGGCCCATTCTTCCTCTCATTGCTTTGCTTCCATCACCAGTCCTTGTACCTAACTGGTCTATGATATGCCCCTGTGGAGTCGCTTCTCCCTGTCTTCTGTCTTTCTGAGGGGCTGCTCTCATGGCTTGGTCCAGGTTGTCAGCCTCTAGGGTATCCCATAAAGCAGGATAAAAAGCTTGGCAGATTTCCTCATTTTTCACTTTGGCTGGATTGAGTGTCTGGGGAGTATTCTCAGGAGTTTGAATTTTGGTCCTTTGGTTTTTGTTTTGTTTTGTTTTGTTTTGTTTTGTTTGTCCATACTGCCATCTTATCTAGGCCTATAAAGGTTGCAACTCCAACATTGTGTCTTTGGAGAATTTTGCACATTTTTGGGCTGTATCAATGTCATCAACAACAATGTGGTCTAATGCATGACAACAGAATGAAATAGCAATATCATACTTCTCATCAATGGCTCCCAGGTTCCCCAATCTTCCATGTATTCCTGGGATCCTGACAGATGTTTTTCTTGAATTGTTGCATCAGGTGCTTTCCCCCTACTTCAATTCATTGCTGGGGAACTCTTTGATTCTTCAACATTTTGGAGGAGATCATAAACCAAATATATGAGGTTTATGTCTTCTTGTGTCAATTTTTGAAGTTCCTTTTCTTTCTCCTTTAATTCTTGTTGAGCTTGAGGGAGTTTTGTGTTTATATCTCTGATTACAGCTTTCCTTTCTTTGAGAGTCTCAGAAGCTGTAATTAAAGATTCCTTTATCTCACTTAGCTGAGACACTGCAGTATTATGTCAACTGAGATAGATATCAAATTCTGATTTAGCTACATCCATCTTTGAGCATGCTGCATTTGCCAATTTGTTGAAGTCCATGAGCTCTTTCTCTTGACTCTCCTTCTCTTTCTGAAGCCCTTGTGTTTCCTGTTTAAGGTATGTCTAGTGGCCTCTATGTTGGTTCTGTCCAATAAAGTGGCCAATTCAAGTTTCCATTTGTTTATGTGCACAGGAATATTTAGCTTGCCAGTCTGGATTTCACATGCAAACTTTAATATGTGACTACTTAAAAAAATGCTTTGAAAGGCCAAAAATTTGAATACAGTAGATCAAATGTTTACTCTTGTTTTGTGGGCTCAACCAAAGTCCTAGGCATAAAAAACATGAAAACCATCATATAACCCGTCTATTTGAATGAATATTACCTGGGTCTACAATTTCAATCACACTAAATGCTAATTATAGAGACACTGGCTTTTCAGAAAGTTGGTGACTGTGCAAAATTGCAGCTTATTTTTTTTTCTTTTCACTTCTGTTCCCTTTAAAAGTCTTTAGACAGGGCTGGAGAGATGGCCTAGAGGTTAAGAGCACTGACCACTCTTACAGAGGACCTGGGTTCGATCCCCAGCACCCACATGGCAGCCGAGAACCGTCTGAAACTCCAATTCCAGGAGAACTCCAGTTCCAGGGGAGTCTGACACCCTCTTCTGACCTCCAAGGCATTGCACGACACGGGTGCACACACTTGCATTCAGACAGTACATTCATACACATACAGAAATAAATAAAAAATTAAAAAAAAATAAAAGTCTTTAGACAGTAATGCTGGAACAGCCAGCTTTGAGATCCTGAGTTATGTATTGCCATTTTATTTGGGGGGGGCAGGGGGTACCTTGAGGTTTGTAAGGTCAGCTGACCTTGTGTTCAAAATTTATTGTGGATTTAAAAAAAAAGTTTGGAATGGTAGGATTTTCTTTGGGGAAAGGGATTCACTTGTGTTGCAAAGTGATTGTTCATTGTTTTGTTATCATTCATTGTTAAATTGTAAATACTTTTATTGTTACATTGTAATTTTTCATTGCTACATTGACACCAGATGATGCCAAAAATGAGCCTCTAAATGGGTTAAGAATGGCAGGATTTTCTTTGGGGAAAAGGATTCGGTTGTGCTGCAAATAATTGTTCATTATTTTGTTTTCTTTCATTGCTATATTGACACCAGATGCTGGAAACAGTGCTCCATACCAGTACTTGAAGTCTGGCTGTCATCGGGTGTTGCAGTTGCATGATTTGTGATTTCAATGCCTGCTGCAAGCCCATCAAATATTCCATTTTTTCCTTAATAATGAATGATTACTGGTGCTGATAAGAACACCTGCTTGAGCATTCCTGAAAATATCATCATCTTTGCGTTTGCCTCTACTCCCACCCAGACAAACACTGTTACTCAGTGGCTAGTTAGCCAATGACGGATAAGGTCCTGTTAATCAGGACAACCTAAGACAGGCACAGTCAGATGTTGGAATGCTAGAGATGGGGTCGACAATGTCTGAGCTACGCACTCAGGCCCCCATTATGTTTGTCATCTATTTATTTGTTGTTGTTGTTTAAAAGCAAAGGGGTGGCTATGTAGAGTGTTACACAACTGCAGCATTGTGTTTAACCACCTGGTCTACTGAACAGACTTAACCTGTGCTCAGAAGCAACAGCTGAGTCAGTGGTTTGATCTGAACCTGAGGCGTTTCCAGAAGAAGCAGAGGATGATCATATATAAATCATCTTTCCCAAATTAAACGAGTTGGCAGGTGCTCACATTTTCTCTGCTTTTCACCCAACTCCCAGAGTCTGTGGTATTTGATTTGGTGTCTACTCACCTCTTCCTTAGTCAGGACTTTGGAAGTTCACTGGCTGCCCCAGAAAAAGTTCCTATAATTAGTGCATTCTAGATCCCATTGAGAGATTTACATTATACAACACAAATGCTTTCAGATAAATAGAAATATAAAAATAATGCTGTTCAGCTTGTCTGTCAAATGGGGATTTGGTGTTAGCATCCACAAATGAGGGAAAACATTCCCATTTGCTTTTCTGGGACTGTGTTACTTCACTTAGCATAATGGCTTTGAGTTCCATCCATTTACCTGCAAAGTTCATGATGTCATCTTTCTTTACTGCTGAATAGTACTCCATTGTGTAGATGTACCACATTTTTGTCATTCACTTGTCTGTTGAGGGGCATTTGGGCTCTTCTCTCTTGTGAAGAGAGCTGCAATAAACATGAATCTGCATGTATTTTGTGGTAAAATGAGTGTTTTGGGTATATACCCAAGAATGGTATGACTGGGACAGGTGCTAGGCTCATTTTGAGTCATTTAAGGTTCTCCACCCTGCTTTCCATAATGATCATACAAATTTACATTCCCACCAACAATGGATGATTGTTCCCCTTTCCCTACAACCCCTGCAGCATTTGGTGTCTTTTGTGTTCTTGATCCTAGCAGTCTTATGAGAGTAAGATGAAACTGGAGAGTGGTTTTAATTCCCATTTCCTTAATTATTAATGATGTTGAACACTTTTTAAAATGTTTCTCAGCCATCTTCTGTAGATGTCTGTGAGGTCCATTTGGTGTATTGTATTGTTCATTTCTGATGTCTCTCTGTTTACTTTTTGTCCACTTGATCTATCCAAAGGGCTCAGTGGGGTGTTGAATTCTAATACTATTAGTTTGTTAGGATTTATCTGTGTCTTGAGGTCCTGCAAAGTAGTATTTATAAATTTAGGTGCACCAGAATTTGGTGCATAGATATTTAGGATTGTGAAGTCTTCTTAAATAATTGTTCCTTTGACAAGGATGTAATGGCCCTCTGTCTCTTCTGATTATTTTCACTTTGAGATATATTTTGTCTGATATTAGAATAGCCACTCTGCTTGTTTCTTGGTGCCATTCACTTGGACTATTTGGACTATTTTTTTCCATCTTTTCACTCTAAGGTGGTGTCTGTCTTTGAGGGTGAGATGTGTTTCTTGTAGACAGCATACGGAAGCATATAGAAGGATTCTGTTTCCTTGTTTTATGTGTATGAATATACTGTCTGCATGTAGGTCTGTGTACCCGTGTCCACGGAGGTCAGAAGAAGAGAGTGTTGGATTCCCCTGGAACTGGTATCAAAGATGGTTCTCAGCCACCATGTGGGTGCTGGGGATCAAATCCAGGTCCTCTGCAAGACCAGTCAGTGCTCTCAACCTCTAGGCCATTTCTCCAGCCCCAAGGATTCTGATTCCTAATCCATTCTCCCAGTCTATGTCTTTTGATTGGGGAGTTTAGACCATTAGTATTTAAGGTTATTATTGAGAGATGTGTGTTGCTTCCTTTCACATTATTTTTTGTTTGCATTCTTGGTCTGGGTTTGTATTTACTATGTTATGTTTTTGTTGATTTCTTTCTTTAATCGCTTGGGGTTAGTTGCTCTTTTTCTCTGTTCTTTAGATTTCTTCAAGGATTTTCTGAAGTGTTGGTTTCTTAGACATGTATTCTTTCACCTTGTTCATGTTGTGAACGATTTTTCTTTCTCCTTCAATTATAACTGATATTTTTGCTAGATATAGTAGTCTGGGTGGCATCTAAAGTCGTTTAGTGCTGGGAGTACTTTGGTCCATGTTCTTCTATCTTTCATAGTTTGGCCTGAGAAGTCAGCTGTAATTCTGATGGGAATCCCATTATATGTAACTTGTTTTTCTCCTGTAGCTTTCAGTATTTTGTCTTTGTTTTGTGCATCTAGTGTTTTAACAATTAGATGACGTGAGGAGTTTCTAAAGTCGTTTAGCGCTGGGAATACTTTGGTCCATTTTCTTCTATCTTTCATAGTTTGGCCTGAGAAGTCAGCTGTAATTCTGATGGGAGTCCCATTATATGTAACTTGTCTTTCTCTTGTGGCTTTCAGTATTTTGTCTTTGTTTTGAGCATCTAGTGTTTTAACAATTATATGACATGGGGAGTTTCTCAAGTTGTTTAGCACTGGGAATGCTTTGGTCCATGTTCTATCTTTCATAGTTTGGGCTAAGAAGTCAGCTGTAATTCTGATGGGAGTCCCATTATATGTAACTTGCTTTTCTCTTGTGGCTTTCAGTATTTTGTCTTTGTTTTGAGCATCTAGTGTTTTAACAATTATGTGACATGGGGAGTTTCTTTTCTGGTCCTATCTATTTGGTGTCCTATGTGCTTCTTGTATTTGTATGGGATTGGCTTTTTTCAGTTTGGGAAATTTTCTTCTATTATCCTGCTGAAGATCTGGTCAATAGTGTTGTATTGGGATTCTTCTCCTTCCTCTATCCCTATGATGCAGAGGTTTGGTCTTTTCATAGTGTCCCACACATCCTGGTTGTTTCAATCTTGTAGTTTTTTTTAAATTTTTCATAATTTTTTACTTGAGTTTTCTAGTTGCTCCTTATTATCCTACAGGTCAGATATTCTTTTCTTCTGCTTCTTTCATTCTGCTTCTGAGGCTTTTTCCCACCCTTTCCTTGTGATTGGATGAATGTTCAATATTCTTTTTCATTTCATCCTGTGATTTCTTTAGATTTACCACTTCCCATTGGAACCTGTCATTCTCATCTTGTAGCTCTTTGGTTCATTGGTTATTTTCTTTTCTCATTTCAGCCTGGGATCTTTTCAGCATTTCCACTTCCTTCTGGAGTTTATAATTGTCTCCTTTTAGTTCTTTCCAACGTTTGTCATTATTTCCCTCTAGGTTGTTCTTGAGTTTTTCATTCTCTTCCCTTAGTTCTCTAATTTCTTTGAATATGTCTACAGTTGTTCTTCTAAGGTCTGAGTCTTGGCTTCTTTCCTCAGATATCTCATTGTAGGGATCTTCTGTAGGGTAGGTGGAGGACATTGTGAATTTATTATGATTATTATGAGCTTTTCCCGTGTTGTTTTTTCTTTGTGTCTTAGGCCGGTGGATTTGTCTATTTCTTTGGATTCTGGCACACCAAAGTTGGCTGCACAGAATATAATCACTAATGCTGTGCCTGTTAGGTCCTCTGCTCCACAGCTCCAACAGGTTGGGGGGAAAACTGCCTGGTCTAGGCTTCAGGTTTTCACTTTTGATTTTGTACTGAAGGGACCAGCAAGTTCTCACCCTTCTACTCTGGAGCTTATTCAGAGGTCTGCGACAGGTAACAATCAACTCAGCTTGAGCTTTCAACCTGGGCTGGTTTTAAGCATTTGGCTTTAAGCATTTTCATCCAGGACCAGGGAAGCTTAGCCTGAAGAAGGGGAGTTGGTGGAAGTGTTCCCTAGCTACTTGGATCTGCCTACCTTTGTGGGTCAGTCTGTCAGGTGGTTTCAATGCACCCGCCTTGTTCAGCTTGCCTGTGTAGGCCTGCCTAGGCTGAGTCTCAGCTGAATGTTCTTGCAGCACCACCTGGTTCAGCTTTCCTGGGCCAGGCTTTTGCCTCAACACATTTTCAAAGATCAACATAGTTATAACACCCAGCAACAGTGTTTCCAAATGTATGCTCAGTTAGTATATAATTTAGTATTAAATATTTCAAAAACTTTAGGTCTCACAATATTTGCTGCCACATAACTAATAGTAGGAAGGCAGAAAATAATGGCTAATAAAAATCATTGTTGAATAAATGATGACATATATAATATACGTACATTGTAGTATTGGAAAGAAGAAATTATGATTTAAGAGAGAAATTAGTCATAAAGAGCAATGATCAGCTAAACAGCAAGCTACAAAACATAATTCATGATATGACTATATTTGGGTTAAAATGTTGTACACATATATAAATATATTAAAACATATTTCTAAAATACTTTACTGAATCTAATATAATTGAACCAATTTATTGAATTCCTGATCAATATGTGGCAGATAGAGGTATTGATAAGTATCTAAAAAGAAGATGAAATGTTTATAAATCTCTTGCAATGAAATAAAGTACAAGATAATTCAGGCATTTAAATTATGAAAAACATGCTTTGATTTGATAAACTACATTTTGTTTAGGTTTATTTAGATACAAAAGCAAGATGGCTAACATTGCCCATTGGAATGGATTTTGAATAATGAACCATCAGCACAATCCAACGTGGAACAATGAAGCTCTTATCTGTGGTTAAAATCAACTCTCATTTTTATACAATATTTTATTGATGTTTTGTGTATTTCATAAATCATTTCTCAGTCCAATTTAGAGACATTGTCCTTTCCATGGCCCCAACTCACCTAGTTAATGCATTCTGTCATACATGTCTTGCATCTTTTTCTCAACCTTTTTAAAGTTTTTTTCTCTGCCAAGGTGAGCAAAAGTTAACTTGAAACAGTTAACAGTTAACTAACTGAAACATCAGTTCTTTGACCCAGTCCTTTTGTTAGTGTTGTTCCCTCCCATTTGTATTGCTCCAAAAAATGCCTAAATATATGTCATGTATATACCAAAATTATGATGTCTGAAAATGAAATATATGAAAATTCCAAAATATGTTTAGGAATTCACAGTTTTCCTTTAATTTTATATTTGTCTGAAATATGAATACATACCCTCCATACATATACCTCAGTTACAAAATCTGACAATAAGTGCTACATAAATTCTAGAGCCTGTTAAGTGATTCATATTTTAAAAACACAGTTGCTTTCAGATAAAAAGAAATACATTAACATTGCTCAGCTTGCCTTTTAACTAGGAACTTGATGCTAGCATTCACAAATGAGGGATTATATTGAAGTTCTCTGCATTTCATACATCAAGCCAGACTCGTTTCCTCCTCTATGCCCCCCACCCCTCCTGAGTTCGTGCAATCTGCCATACATGTCCTGTATCACCTTCTGAGTCTTTTCAAAGTTTTTCAGTGTAGAGGATTATTGGGGTCAGGGGGATCTATACTGCTTCATTCAGTTCCCTGACCCAGTTCTTTGTTGTTGTTCCCTCCAAACCATATTACTTCGACATAGGCATTCATAAATGTCACACATACATTAAAATCATGTCGTCTGAAAATAAACTGTTTGTATTTCCAAATCATATTTCAGACTTCACATTTTCCCTTTTAATTTTATATTACTATGAAATATACATACATACTGTCCACCCATATGCCAAAATTAAAAACTCTGAAAAGTGGAGGGTTAATTCTAGAGCCCATTAAGGGATTCACATTCTAAGAGCACAGTTGAATTAGATAAAGAGAAATATAATATTAACGTTACTCAGATTGTCTTACAAGTAGGTACTTGGTGCTAGCATCCACAAATGAGGGATATCTTTTGTCCTTTGTTTTCCTGGGTCTGTGTTACTTCACTTAGCATAATATCTTCTAGTTCCATCCATTGACCTACAAAGTTCATGTCATCATCTTTACTGCTGAATAGAACTCCATTGTTTAGATGAACCACATTTTCTCTATCCACTCCTTGGTTGAGGGGCATTTGGGTTGGTGCTATTGTGAAAAGAGCTTCAATAAACATGTATGTGCATGTAACTCTGTGGTACGATCAGTCTTGTGGGTATATACCCAGGAGTGGAATGACTGGGTCAAGTGGTAGGCCCATTTTGCATCTTTTAAGAGTTCTCCACACCCTTTGCCATAGTGGTTGTAGAAGTTTACATTACCATGAACAGTGGATGAGTACTCCCCTTTACCCACAACCTCTCCAGCATTTGGTATCATTTGTTTTCTTGATCGTAGCCAGTCTTGTAAGAGTGAGATGTTATCTTAAAGTGGTTTTAATTTGTATTTCCTTAATTATTAAGGATGTTGAATACTTTTTATTTATTTATTTTATTGATGCTTTGTGTATTTCATACATCATTTTCCAATTCAGTTCAGGCATATTTCCCTTTCCCTTCCCCCCCCACCCTACCCCATCCCAGATCATCATTCTGCCATAACTGTCCTGCATCTCTCTCAGTCCTTTCTTTTTTCATTTTTTAGTAATAAGTGATAATTTATGAGTACAAGCATCCTTCATATAAAACCAATTTGCAAGAAGTTTTGCCCAAACCCACACAGCCCATTGGTCCCACCATCCAGCAGGGGAGGCTTGTATGTTCAATCAAGTTGATCAAATGAGGGTCCAGGCTATATTTCTGTAGTTTCACCATTCACCTCAGTCACAGCCCTTACATTCTACCACGCCCCCTTTTCCGCAGATTGTTCAATAGGCTTAGAAAAGGGGCACAGGTGGATAAGAAGCAAAACAGGCTACTTTCTCTGGAGTTGTTGTCTTGGTCTCTGGTCAATTCTGGCTGTTTCCTTTCATGGGCTGACAGTTTGTCCAGGAATTACCTTTCGAGCCTACTAATGAAACTCAAGCAATTAGATATATAGGTATTTAAATAGTACTAATCGTTATCGTAGGTTACTTTGGCATAGACACAGATGTTTGGATGGTATGTTAATCCATGAATTACATTTTTTCCTGTTAAATATGACAGGGTCTTACTGTGGCTTATAACATCTCCTAACCATTAGAGGATATAAGCTTCTGGCATCACCTTTGGGTTATTCCTCCAAGGAGAGAGCCAATAGCCAATTAGATTTGGGATATAGAGGTATATGGCTGCCTCTGCTGCACAGTATTTCCAGGCAGGTGAGGTGTAGTTGGTGCTGATGGAGGAGTCTTGCTTGACTCAAGGAGACCCATATTTGCTTTATTGGTTTAGTGGCCTTTGGTAACACTCTCTGGTATTCCAGAGACCATCTGCACACTTGCATGTGTGGTCTCAATATATCTTTCCCATGTTAATGTCAGGTCTTCGACAGCAGGGCCTTATTGCCTCTCTTCTTGCAGGTATCCCAGTTTAGAGGAAAGGAGCCTTTAACTTTTGTGGGGACTTGGATCCCCTGGCCAACATCTCCTCGGTAGAATAATCCATTGCTGATGTCAGAGCTCCTGTACTAATATATTTTGCTTAAGTGCATAGCTTAAGGAGACTTTAGTATTATATTTGGTTCTGAATAGAGAATAATC
>VZQC01012974.1:69774-109656 GCA_009823505.1 Rhizomys pruinosus
TATACTAAAATTATATCATCTGTACACAAACTCTTTGTCATTTCCATATCATATTTCAGGATTCACATTTTTATTTTTAAATTTTATATTAATCTAACATGTTCCCTCAACCCATATACTAATATTCCAAAGTTTTAAAATAAGTGGTAGGTTCATTCTAAAGCCTGTTAAGTGATTTACATTATCAGAGCACAGATACTTTCAGGGAAAGTGGTATATAACATTCATGTTGCTCAGTTTGCCTTGCAACACCAAGTTTTGTGCTAGCATCCACAAATGAGGGATACCATTCATCCTTTGCTTTTCTGGGACTACATTGCTTCACTTAGCATAATATCATTTTGTTCCATCCATTTACCTGCAACGCTCATGATGCGTAGAATTCCATTGTGTAGATGTACCACATTTTCTCTGTCCACTCATTGGTTGAAGGGCATTTGGGTTGGTTCCAGCTCTTCACTATTGTGAAGAGAGCTGCAGTGAACATGGCTATGCATGCATTTCTGTGGTAGGATGAATCATGTGGGTATATACCCAAGAGTGGTATGGCCAGGTCAGGTGGTAAGCTCGTCTTGAGTACTGATTGATTCTATCTCTGTACAGAAACGTGAGTTAAATGAGGTCCCACTTGTCAATTGTCAATCTTATTTTTTTCCTAGCTGCTGGCTGATTCAGAAAGTCTATCCCTACACCTATGTTTTGTAGGTTGCTGCTGAGGGTTTCTTCTATCACCTTCAGAGTTTCTGGTTTCACATTGAGATCTTTGATCCATTTGGAGTTGATTTTTTTTTACACAGTGAAAGTTACAGATTTAATTTTATTCTTCTACAAGTGGTGATGCAGTTTTGCCAACACTGCTTGCTGAAGATGCTGTCTTTCCTCCATTATGTCTTCTTGACACCTTTGTCAAATATGAGGTGGCTGAAATTTTATGTGCTCAAGTTTGGATATTCAATATTGTTCCTTTGGTCTACAGGTCTGTTTTTGTGCCAGTACCAGGCTGTTTTTATGACTATATCTATCCCTGTAATATAGTTTGAATTCTGGTATACTAATCCCCCTTCTATTTCCCTTTTCACTCAGGGTTGCTTTAGCTATTTTGGGTCTTTGTTTTCCCATATGAATTTAAGGATTTTTTTCCAAGTCTCTGAAGATACTCTTGGGGATTTTAATTGGGATTGCATTGAATCTGTATATTAATTTGGGTACAATGGACAGTTTTAGTATATTGATTTTCCAATCCATGAGCATGGAAGGGTTTTCCTACTTTTGATGTCATCTTCAATTTCCTTCTTCAGGGGTGTAAACTTTTTTGTAGACATCTTTGGTATCTTTGGTTAGGTTTATTCCTAGGTAATTTTAAGGTTATTGTGAGTGGGAGGGTCTCATTATGTTCCTTCTCCTGTTGCTTGTTGTTGATGTAAAGAAAGGCTACTGATTTTTCTAGGTTAATTTTGTATCCTCCCCCTTTACTGAAACTGTTAATAATTTCTAGGATTTTTCTAGCATCCCTTAGGTAAACTGTCATATGATCTGCAAAATGGGATAGTTTGACTTCCTCTTTTCTAATTAATACTCCTTTAATTTCCCTTTCTTGTTTTATTCCCCTAGCAGCATTTCGAGCACTATATTGAAGTGGAGTGGTAACAGAAGCCAGCCTTGCCAGGTTCCCACCTTTAAGGGGAAGGCTTGTAATTTTTCTCCATTTCGGAATATGTTGGCCCTGGGCTGCTTGTATATGACTTTGATTATGTTAACGAATGTTCCCTCCAGTCCAATTCCCTCTAGAACTTTAAACATGAAGGGATGCTGGATTTTGTCAAAGGTTTTTTTCTGCATCAATTGAGATGAACATCTTTTTTTGTCTTTCAGTCCATTTCTGTGTTTTATATTTATTGATCCATGTATGTTGAACCATCCCTGCATCTCTGACATGAATCCAACCTGGTCATGATGGATGATTGTTTTGATGTGGCTCTGCATGTGATTTCCAAGTGTTTTGTTGAATTTTTTTGCATCTATGTTCATTAATGAAATGGGTCTATAGTTTTCTTTTTTCAGTGTATCTTTGTCTGGGGTTTGGGTTTTAGAGACATGCTGGCTTCATTGAAGGAATTTGAGAGATTTCCCTCTGTATTCTTCTGAACATTATAGTGTGTTTTTCATTAATTTCAGAAATACTTTTACTTCATTTTTTTTATTTCTTTATTTTTTCCTTGATCCATTCATTATTCAGGAGTTTGTTGTTAGTCTCCATGTGTTCTTGTAGATATTAGGGCTTGGTCAGGTATTGATATTGGGCCTTATTGCACTGTGGTCTGATAGAATGCATGAAATTATTTCAATCCTTTTGCATTTGTTGAAGTTTCTTTTGTGTCCCAGTATGTGGTCCATTTTGAAGAATGTTCTGTGGGGAGCTGAGTAGAAAGTTATTCTCTAGTGTTTGTGTGGAATATTCTGTAGATGTCTTTGTGGTCTGTTTGATATATTGTATTGTTCAGTTCAGATATCTCTTTGTTTATTCTTTGTCCAGTTGACCTATTCAAAGGGCTCAGTAGAGTATTGAAGTTCCCCACTATTAGTGCACTGGAATTAATCTGTGCCTTGAGTTCCTGCAGAATTGTGTTTATAAAGTTCAGTGCAACAGTGTGTGGTACATAAACATTCATGATTATGAAATCTTCATTGTTAATTGTTCCTTTGATGAGGATGTAATGGCCCTCTTTGTCCCATCTGATTAGTATTACTCTGAAGTCTATTTTGTCTGATATTAGAATAAGAAATCCTTCTTGCTTTTTGGCCAATTTTCATTCTTAAAAATTATAAAACTATTCAAGGATAAGGAAGTATAAATTTTAATAAATATGCTGATATTTTTGTATTTTTTTCTTTTTTTTTTTATTAAATTAGTTTTTATTGATGCTTTGTGCATTTCATAGATTTTTTTTCCGATTTTTTTTGTATTTAAAGCAAAACATCTTGGGTTTTTATACCCTCTTCCCCTTATACACTCTCCAATAATCCCTCCCCCTGTTCACAGGATTGGTCCTAGTATACCACAAATAAGGGAATATTTATTGTTCTCACTTTTCTGGGTTTTTGTTATTTCACTTAGTATAACAGTGTATCCTTGAATTCTCACCTGTGAAGCTCCCTTATACAACAGATTGTGATGTACAATAAAGACCACAACTTGCTAAGTTTTGGAGAATAAGAGACTCCAGAGTGTATGTCCCTGGATAGGACTCCTATATTAAACTTCTCCCAAGCACAACTCAGGGACCATTTCAGAAGGAAGGGTGGAAAAACTGTCACAGATGAGGTTCATCCATGAACATAAGGAAGAAGAGGCTTTAAAGCCAGTGGAAGGCTGCTCATGTGAACTTGTAGCAATGATGGCATATATTAAATTTCATATCAGTGCTAAGAAAGTATTGACTGTCTTAATAAACCACAGTAAATTAAAATTTCATGCCATATTGTTCATGTATGCAATATCATATTTCTAGTATCACACATGTTTAATTTGAGTACACTTAAAATTGTACAAATAAGATTTTAGACTCTAAGGAGAAAAGCATTCCAAAAAGCCATCAAGAAGTTAGCTAAGTTTGGCCTGGGATTTTTGTATGGTTTAGTAGGCTCTGAAAACATGTCTTTCTTCTTTTTTTCTGCTTTTCTTTTTTGAAACAAGCCTTTATGGTTTGGCTTAGACAGGACTTGAAATGCCAATAATCCTCTGCCTCTATATCCCAATTGCTGGGATTGACGTTATCTACCACCTGGCTTTGGTACAATTTCTAAGAAACTGAAGTGCCTGCAACTATTCACTGACAATTCACTTACTCGATACTTATGAAAGACCACTATGGACAGCAAAGTAAGCAATACATTTTACAACAGACTTAAATTTGCAACCATCTGTGCAGCATAGGAACAGATGGTGAAATTTCTAGCTTTTTTTAACCTTGCTTAAATGATGGCAAAAATACTCATTTTACAAATTAGTAGATGCAGTTATAATTAATTTATTTTAAACTCCATAAGTCCTGATATAACTTCTTTTATAAACCATTACATTATCTTTAGTTCTTAAATTATACTTATTTCACAGACATAAGAAACATATTTATAGCTGAAGCTTTCAAATGGATTAAATGAATAACTATATATATAAAATCACTGTATCATTTAAAAATGTTATCCTATCTCCAAGCTTAATTTACTTTTATTGAATAATTTTAATATTGGAAGATGTAAAAGAAGGACATGTTTCCGTTTACTGGTTGTTCTTTATTTCATACAACTTGCTTGCTAAATGTTGAAGACCAGGACTCTCTGATATATGGTGATATAGATCCATATTTCTTCTACACTGTGGATCAGCACTGTTACCTAAAGAATACCCTGGAACTCAAAAAAAAAAAAAAAAGAAAAAAAAAAGAAAGAAAGAAAAATAAACTTCTTTATACTGTAAATACTTTCCACAAACTTCATTGCCATTTTTGAAATTTACAATAAAGCTAAATTTTAACAAAATTTCAATAAAATGGTGTTACTATATTCTACCAATTTATCTCTAAAATGCCACACAGATCTTTCACCTGAGGGAAAAGAAAATAAAATGATAGGGAAAGAATGGCAGGAAAGAATTCTTCTTGCAGTCTGAGTAGCTCCGTGAAATCTGATGGACTGCAGGGCCCACCAGATACCCAGCCCGTTTCTGTCCATCCACACCCAGATTTCTAGGTTCTGTGAATTTGAGGATAGCTTGAAACATAAAGTGAAGCTGAGGCCAACCATATTGGAAATAGGAGACTTAGTCTGGCATGAAAATCTGGAACAACTAGAGTCAGGAAGAATAGGGGCCAGCTGGAGGAAAGTGGGAATTGGCATGAAACAGAAATGGGACTAGTTCCCAAAACAGTGATGGGGCTAACCAGAAAGGAGAGAACAAGCAGCCACATGGCTGTGAAGAGGGCCAGCATCCAGGATTCCCATATATCCAAATCAACCCCATTCCCCAGTGATCCAGAAATAAGAACTTTTGTTTTCATTAAATGTAAAGACACTGAATTTGGTATAAAGCCCAGAACCAATGTAAGGTGTTTGCCAGTGATTATGCCCTAAAACACTCAAAATTTCAGTGAAATTTTGTTAGAAACATGTAAGCGCAGTTCTAGCCATGTATTAGATGGCCAATATCTGAATTTGAAGGTAGTGCTATCATTCTGAAAATCTGAAGACAATGTAAAATTGTGATGCTAGGTAGAGAGTTCAAATAAAGATGTTAAATAATTCAACACTTATCATTTTATTGGAGATGCAAGTTTAGAAGTTTAGCAAAGATAATGGTAATCACTTTCAAGGAAAAAATGTACTTTATCCTTCCTTTCATTCAATAGAGTAGGACATAACTATTTATCTATCTCTCTATCAATTATTTATCTATTTATTTATTTATTTATTGAGTGTGTGTGTGTGTGTGTGTGTGTGTGTGTGTATGTACAAGAGTGCATAAGTGGAGGTCTGAGGACAACTCTAGTTGTTGCCATTTCCTTACTTTCACCTTTCTGTGAGGCTTGAGAATTGAACTCAAATTCCAAGTTTCCATTTCCTGCCCTCTTTCTTGCCCAGACATCATTTAGAATACTTACCTATGATCTGATTCAAATAGTTTTTGCCTTTTCATGCTCTTAGATGAAATTTTTGGCTAGTAGCTGCTCTTCAAATATATTTAAACATGTTCAAGAATATCCTCTGTGACTATGACATTTTTCATATGATAAGATGATTTTTAACATGATAACAGATTTTTAAAATTTAATATTTTTGACTTTTATACAATATAGTTTCATGATATTTAAATCCCCTTCCCATCAAATCTCCCTCCACTGCCCCTTGTTGTTCAGGGTAGTCCAAGAGACTCCCGAGATAACACAGGCTATTGCCACAGCACCTGATTATCTCCCAGAAATTGAAGGTAAGGCCCTATTGCTGAAGACAGGCCACACTTTGGACACAGGTCTTGAAGCCAGAATTGAACTGGCCGCCTGTTTCATAATCAAAATTTTATATTTCCTCATCTATTATTTGCTAGGTTTGGGTCATCCGCAAAGAAATGGCAATCCCACAATGAAGTTCATCTGCAAGGAGTACGCCTAACTATTGACCAGAGGTTTTCTTAATACAGATTGCCAGACTACCATTCTAGTCAGTATTAAACACAGCTAATTATTTTAGTTGTTTGATCAACTTCTTTTTGTTTTATAATTTTGTGAGAGGGTCTCCCTTTAACCCCAGATTCCTAGAACCAGCAGTGTAGATAAGATGGGCCTTGATCTTACAGCATGCCTCGGGAGTAGTGGGATTAAAGTGGATGTCACCATGACTGGTCCTTGATCCACTATTACAAACAATTACTCCATGACTTTGGTGAACTTTCTTTCCATGTGGAACAATAGAAACTGACTTTTTAAAATGCCTTTTTAAATTTTATTATTTATTTATTTATTTATTTATTTATTTATTTATTTATTTATTTTGGTCTTTTCGAGTCAGGGTCTCCCTGTGGCCCCAGCTATCCTGGAATTCACTCTATAGACCAGGCTGGCCTTGAACTCACAAAGATCCACCTGCCTCCGCCTCCCAAGTGCTAGGATTAAAGGCAGGCGCCACCACGCCCGGCTAAATTTTATTTACTTTTTTATGTTTATGAATGTTCTGTATGTCTGCATGTAGGTTTGTGTACCGTGCAATGCCGTGGAGGTCAGAAGAGGGTGTTGGATTCCCCTGGAACTGGAGTTTAAGACGGTTCTCAGGCCCCATGTGGGTGCTGGGGATCGAACCCAGGTCCTCCCGTCGGTGCTCTTAACCACTAGGCCATCTCTCCAGCCCTTAGAAACTGACTCCTAATGCCTCCACATGTGCAGTTATTTCTCATCCGTTTCCATTTTCTGCACCTTAGCAGGCAGTTTGTTCCTCTGCTAACATAGACAAAAGGCATGTTTCCCAGATTACATCTCTGAGGATTCTGAGCCTCTGATCCTCAGGTCCTTTCCAGATAAATGTTGATTCACTTGTTTATTTACTGTTGAAGAAAACGCTAACTTGAATTGCCTACTCCAATTATGTAACAGTATTATCTATTACAGTTAGAATTCTTTACACAAATTTCACAATGACTCTGTTTTGGTACATTGGTCAGTGGGCACAAAGGTCCTAAACTTTAAAGGTAGAAGTTGCAACTTATAATTCAGTGATGATATTTGGGTCCCTGATAAAATAACTTTCACAGGACATTCAAGCTCTCTAAACTAGATCAAGCCATCATCACAAAGACTAAAAGAAAAATCTGCAAATGTGCTTATTGTTTCATACTTTTATTTTTCAGAATATAAATAAACCTTGAGAGGGTTACTTCATTGTATTTTTCATTTGGTTGTATTTTCTGAATGTTTTAAAAATACCCAATATATCATAAAACTAAAGTATCCTTGTAAACTATCCTAATTTACCACTAGATTGCAGACTTAATTTTATCTCCACTAAGCTTGAAATCTTTATTGTTCTCTGGGTGGCAGTGATTCATTAGCACCTCATCTTTAGTGACAACTTTAAGACTGGTGGAGTATCCCTTTAAGTAACTTATGCAGTTTAAGCTACAAGTGGCTTATTAAGGAATGGGTTGAAGGAAGGAAAGGGACCAGAGTTCAAAGTAAACCATGACACAGGGCAATGAGAACCATAAACGACTGCATGGAGAACTCTGAAACTTGAATTGTTCTCCAATTTCCTCAGCTGGAGAGTTCCTTCTAAATCTTCATCCATCTGCATTAATCAGTCACTGGATATGTGTTGTCCATACATAGGTTATGCTAGAAAATATGATGTCATATGGGAAACGCTGAAAAAGTGCACTTGAAGGCTGCCAAAAGACAACTGCCAATACATGGTGCTATAAATCATCCACTGATAGAAAAATGGACAAGTCCGTGTCTTCATAAAACTGGCAGGGATGGAAGTTGCCTCCCACCCTATATTGCTCAAGGCAGATATTACTATTCATTTGTCTTTTTTTTTGTGGTACTATAAAATTATTTTCAGATGATTCTAAATATTTGTATTCTTAAGCCACCTATGAGATTCCTAACTCCAAATAATATGATCAACATTTAGCTGATTACTTGCATATATATATTCCTTCAATTGGTCAAATGAAAATATTTCCACCAATAAATTCAATATCTCTGATTACACATTGATTGACTTTGGGAGTTCATCTTTCTTTACCCACTATTCTATTGGTATTAACATTTACCTATTTATGCTTAGAAAATTATCACTTAACTGCTATGGACATGACTAACAAACTCCATCACTTTGTCTTTAACATTTTAATTAGTTATTGCCATTTACCAATGTTCAATTTTAATATAGAATAATATATAAGTGGCTAATATGGGGATTGTTCCTTTTCAGTCTTTCCTAACTTGATTTCACCAAAGTAGAGTCTTCATTGTCTTGCTTTCCATATTCCATTCCACTTTTAGAGTAATTTACATTTAGGATCTGAATTTTTACATGCTACGCGAGTGTCTTGGTATCCTTATTTCCTCCAAATCAATCCCATTTTTATTTTAGGTTGTAATAAATAAAAAAAAATAAATTTCATATAAGATGCTCTATTTTTTATGTCTCCTCATATTTAATCATTTCTTTTTATAATTGAATGTACTAGTTGTATGTGAAGTGCCTTTTTAAACATTTGTAAAGAATGTATTTTATTCCATGTGTACAGGTCAGAAGGCAACTTGTAAGAGTTGGTCCTCTCCTTCCATCATGGAGAAATGGGGATCAAATTCTGATTATTGGACATAACAGCAAATGTCTTAAGAAAATATGTAAAAGAGCTCTCTCCTTGGGGAAAAACCCATGGCTGATGCCACAAGCTTACATCCTTACAGTTAGGAAGATGTTTATACAGCCACAGTAAGACCCTGTCATATTAACAGGGGGAAAATATGTAAATGCATGGATTCAACATATCATCCAAAACATATTGATCTATGCCAGAAGTAACCTACCATCTATATTAGTGACTTTTAAATACCTATATATTAATTGCTTGTGCCTTCTTAGTAGGATCGAAAGGTTACCCCTGGACAAACCTCTCAGCCCATGAAAGAACAGCCAGAAATTGACCAGCAGTACAAGTCAACAGCTCCAGAGAGAGTGGAGACTGTTTTTTACCTTCTATCCACCGGTGCCCTTTTCTAAGCCTGGGAACGCAACCTTTGTGAAGAGGGGCGGTGGTAGAATGTAAAGGCTCCGATTGGGGTGATGCGTGAAAACTACCAGCGATGTAGTCTGGACACTCACTGTGATCAACTTGATTGAACCAAACAACATGTCACCCACCAATGGATGGTGGGGACTGTGGGGTTTGGACACAACCAGCCTGTAAGATTGTTTTTGCACGAAGGATGCTTGTACTCATGGATTATCACTTATAGCTAAAAAAGGAAAAAAAAAAAACGAGAAAAATGCAAGACAAGTATGTGCAATCATATCATACTGGGATGGGTGGGGGGTGGGGGGGAAGAGGGAAAGGGAAAAATGCCTGATCTGAATTGGAAAATGATGTACGAAATGCACAAAGCATCAATAAAAAAATTAAATTAAAAAAAAAAAGAAAATATGAAAGAGATATATAGATGATGATGTTTATGGATTAATTTCTCTGGATATTATTTCATAAATAGCCCTAATTGTCATTCCTACTTCTGAGTATCAAGGAAAGGACAAATGAGTTAATTTAGAGAACAGTTTGAAAATCCTGAAACACAACAACTTGGTAAAATGTATTAAGCCTTATTGTTACAGAAATAACATAATTTTATCATTGACATTATTCTTATATGAATCATAAATGTATTTTAATGTTTTCCACAAACAATTTGTAAAAAGTATACCTGATCAAGTGTACACTCTACACAAATATTTTGAGACTTTTTTTTTTTTTGCTATTTGTATTTTCTACTCTCATCATGAACACATCCCATCAGGAACATGTACTACAAAATTACACACTCATATTACTGTTCTAGAAAGTAAAAAGATTGGCTTCATTGTCTCAAATTAAGTAAATTTGGGAAAATAATTCAAAGCATTTTGAAGGATGAATAGTAAAGTTTCTCTACGATACTAAAACTGAAAACACTCAGAATACACTAGATAAGAAACACATGGAGTTCATTAAAGCAATACTATGGCTTCATATTTCTCAGTGAGTGAGGGCCTGGAATAAGTTCAAGATCCCAAACAGGAAGAGCAGAAAGGAGCACAAGGGGAGATAGAATGAAAAGCCCTACCACACTATTCCCACCTATCATTTGCTGATCCAATCAACCCAACATATTTTCCATTGATCAAATCAATGTCTAAAACCTGCAGAAAAGTTAAAAACAAAAATTTTAGGCTTTGCTGCTTTCATAATTACTGAAACTGAATTTCTGAGATTGATAAAAAAATTTACAGGCCTATTTTGAATAGCATTTAAGAAATACTAGCAAAATCATGAATAAATAAAAAAGCTAATAGATTGTATTTTTCAACTACTTTATCTAATTCACTCGCATTTGTCACATCAAAATATTTAGTAGTCCCCTTTTTTATAAAAATTTCGACCTTGGTTACTGTGGAGTACTGCATGATGAGTTATAGGAAGAGGTAACCTACAAGAGAGTTTGATGAGCCCATATGACAGTGCTGCTCCAGAGATGATATTTGAGCAGCTAGAATATATTTTCACTACATGTAGATGTGCACTTGACAGCTACTGTGGAGAATTTCCGCAGTAAGCACAATATTGTTATATTGACAAAGTATGTTCCCAGGTTGTATAATAAATGTAGCATAAGACAATCTATGCATCCAGTAAGTTTTCACATCATTATCTATCATTAAGTACTGTGACACAACCAGATTGACATCCAAGAAACAGCTTAAGTTATATATTCCTTTTTCTTTTTTTTTTTTTTTTTTTTTTACTTATAAAAGTAAGAGTTTATTTGAGATTACCGTAACTTGAGGTTCCATGGAATTAGCGTCCATTGTGGTGGGGAGGAATGGTGGCAGGAGCTGAGCAAGAAAGCTGAGGTTCACATCTTTCAACATGAGCACAGGAAAGAGAGAGAGAGAGGGGAGAGAGCGAGAGAGAGAGAGAGAGAGAGAGAGAGAGAGAGCCACAGTGAGACTAGCAAGAGCGTGTTAAATCTCTGGCATCCCCTCAGTGGAAGTACTTCCTCCAGCATGGCCCAACCTTCTAAGACCTCCAAAAAGCACCAACCAATGGGGGAAAAATGTTCTGAACGATGGGAAGAGGGGTGGTGGGGTGGTTTGGGGGGGGGGTGTTGGTGTTTGATGTTGTTGTTTTTGTCCCTGTTTGTCCTTTTTTTTTTTTTTTTTTTTTTTTTTTTTTTTGTTTTTTTCTTTGGTGGGGGACATTTTATTCAAAACCACCACATTCCACTCCCTGGCCCCCATATGCTCATGACCATATAAAATTGCCCAAAATGCATTTAGTCCAATTTTAAAAGTCTCCATTCTTTAACCAGTCTCAATTCTATTCAAAGTCTCAGTCCACCAAGTCTCTTCCTGAGACCCAGGCCAATCACTTAACTGTAAGCTCCTGTAAAATCAAGGAGGAAAAATTATATACTTCCAACATACAGTGGAACTGAAGACACATTCCCCTTCAAAAGGGGAGGAATAGAGGCACAGTAAGGAAATACCATACCAAAACAAGAACGAAAACCAACAGGGCAATCACCAAGTCCAATAGCTCCACATGAAACTTCTGGGACTTTACTTCCAAAAGGCTTAGATGGCTCAGCTCTTCCAGCTTTGTGTGCAACCTGGATCTCTTCCTTAGGCTGGTACCACTCCCAGTATGCAGCTCTCCTTGGCAAATATCTCACAGCTTTAGCATCTAGAATGTCTTCTTGGGCTCTCTGCTGCCAACCAGGCTTCACCTTCACAGCTTCACGCAAAGGCCTATAAAGGCCTTTTCATGCAGAGATGCCCCTGCTGCACTCTGCCTGGGCTCAGTGGCTCTCTGAAACTGTGAAACTGATGACCCCTTCACTCTTGCACCTTTCATGCCCCTAAAGCTGTACCATGTGAATGAAACTGCCAAGTTTGGCGCAAGTTTGGGATGGACCCTGCCTACTTCAACCACATTTGCCAATTTTCTCTGCTATGGCCTTTTTGGAGTAGACCAACCCATTCAGTATTTCTCCTTTTAAAAGTGGAGGCTCTGGCTTGGGAGTTGGCTCAGTGGTTGAGTGCCCACTGCTCTTCCGGAGGACTCAAGTTCAATTCCCAGTTCCCACATGTCAGTGAAAAACTGTCTTTAAGCCACGGGTGGTGGCCCTGCCTTGAATCCTTAATCTGATCACTCGGGAGGCAGGGACAGGTGGTCTATTGTGAGTCAAGGCCAGCCTTGGTCTACAAAGTGAGTTCCAGGCCAAACTGGGGCTTCGGGAGAAAATGTCTCAAAAAAAAAAAAAAAAAAAAAAAAAAAACAATTAGAGGCTTAGCTGTGTATGGTCTCACCCTGAAGGTACTCTTTCCAATGTTTACATGTACATCTAGGCTTCTCCTTATTCACTTTAATTTCACTCTTTCAATTGTTTACTTGTAAATATCAAGGNATGTAAGCTTGTGGCATCAGCCATGGGTCATTCCTCCAAGGAGAGAGCCAATAGCCAATTAGATTTGGGATATACAGGCATATGGCTGCCTCTGCTGCACAGTATTTCCAGGCAGGTGAGGTGTAGCTGGTGCTGATGGTGGAGTCTTGCTTGACTCAAGGAGACCCGTATTTGCTTTATTGGTTTAGTGGCCCTTGGTAACACTCTCTGGTATTCCAGAGGCCATCTGTATACTTGCATGTGTGGTCTCAATGCATCTTTCCCATGTTAACATCAGGTCTTCAGCAGCAGGGCCTTATAGCCTCTCTTCTTGCAGGTATCCCAGTTTAGAGGCAAGGAGCCTTTACCTTTTGTGGGGCCTTAGATCCCCTGGATTTACATTATAACAACATAGTTGATTTCAGGTAAACAGAAATATAAAAATGTTGTTCATCTTGCCTTTCAAATGGGGATTTAGTATTAGCATCCACAAATGAGTTAAACCATTCCCAGTGTGTTTTTCTGGGACTGTGTTACTTCACTTAGCATAATGGCTTTGAGTTCTACCCATTTACCTGCAAAGTTCATGATGTTATCTTTCTTTACCACTGAATAGTAGTCCATTGTGTAGATGTACCATATTTTTGTCATCCACTCTTCTGTTGAGGGATATTTGGGTTGGTTCCAGCTCTCCACTATTGTGAAGAGAGCTGCAATAAACATGGATCTGCATGTATCTTTGCTGTAGGAGGAGTCTTTGGGGTATATACCTAGGAATGGTATGACTGGGTCAGGTGGTAGGCTCATTTTGAGTCTTTTAAGGGTTCTGCACATTGCTTTCCACAGTGGTGGAAAAGCATTCACATCAGCAGTGGATGAGTGTTCCCCTTTCCCTGCAACCATTCCAGCATTTGGTGTCTTTTGTTTTCTTGATCTTTGCCAGCTATATCAGAGCGAGATGATATCTGAGAGTGGTTTTAATTTGCATTTCCTTAATTATTAATGATGTTGAACACTTTTTAAGATGTTTCTTAGCCATCTTTAATTCCTCACTGGTGAAGTCTCTGTTCAGCTCTATAATCCATCTTTTGTTTTCTTCTTTGTTTTTTTGAGTAGTCTATATATTCTTGACATTAATGCTCTGTCAGATGGATCACTGATGATTTCCTCCCACTCCCTGAGTTTTCTCTTCACTTCCTTGACTGTTTCTTTTGCTGTACAGAAGCTTTTGAGTTTGATGAGGTCCCATATGTTGACTATTGACGTTATTTCCTATGCAGCTGCTGTCTGATTTTGAAAGTCTTCACCTAAGCCTATGTCTTGTAGGTTGTTGTCAACTTTTTCTTCTATCACCTTCAGGATTTCAGATTTCACCTTTAGATCTTTGATTCACTTGGATTGATTTTTTTACAGAGTGAGAGGTAGAGGTTTAACTTTGTTCTTCTATAAATGGTGATCCAGTTTTGCCAGCACCATTTGCTGAAGATGCTATCCTTCTTCCATTGAGGTTTTTTGCCCTTTTGTCAAATATGAAGTGGCTGAAATTGCATGAGCTCAAGTTTGGTTCTTCAGTTTTGTTCCATTGGTCAACAGGTCTGTTTTTGTGCCAGTACTAGGCTGTCCTTATGAGTATGGCCCTTTAATATAGCTTGAAGACTGGTAGAGCCATGCCCCCTGTACTGAATTTTTCACTCAGGATTGCTTTAACTATTCAAGGTCTTTTGTTTTTCCATAGGAATTTAAGGATATTTTTTTCCAAGTCTGTGAAGAAACTCATGGGGATTTTGATTGAGATTGTGTTGAATCTGTATATCAATTTGGGTAAAATGGACACTTTTACTATACTAGTTTTTCTAATCCATGATCATGGGAGGTCTTTCCATCTTTTAACGTCATTTTAAATCTCCTTCTTTGGGGGTTTAAAACACTTGCAAGGGCAACAAGACAAGAGACGGAAATTAAAGGAGTACTAATCAGAAAAGAAGTTAAACTATCCCTTTTTGTAGATGATATGATAGTTTACCTACGGAATGTTAAAAACTCCACCAGAAAACTTCTAGAAACAATTAAGAGTCTCATTAAAGTGGTGGGGTACAATATTAACCTAGAAAAATCAGTAGCCTTTCTTTACACCAACAAAAAAAACAAACAAACAAACAAAAAAAAAAACAAGTGGGAAGGAATATAAGAAGACCTTCCCAATCACAATAGCCTCAAAAACAATAAAATACCTGGGGACAAACCTAACCAAAGATGCCAAAGATCTCTATAACAAAAATTTTAAACTCCAGATCTTTTCTAAAGAGAAACTCACATTTAAGTTTCCATATAAGAAAGACTTCCTTTGTTGCATAAATCATTCCTAATACACATTTACTGTGGTCTTATAGAAGGATTTTTATTAGTAAAAGACATATGTCATATTTAGTAATATAGCAATCTCCAGATACTTTTTGAGCCTTTTATTAATGTCAAGATTAGATTATAGACACATCAACCCCGGATTGTGTATTCTTTCAAGATGTAGTAGGCCACTTTCCATCAACCCTTATAAGATGTGAAAATGAAATAACCCCAATAGCTCTCCAATCTAGTAGGGGCATATACATCCAATAGAAAGCCTATGTCTATCATTTAGTTCACTATATTAGTTAATAAACTGAGTTTTATAAAATCTCAAGTGTGCCATTAGTGCATCTTGAATCCTAAAACTGATATTTCATGACTCATGTCAAGAACAAAACTGAAATTAAGGAAAAGCTAAAAATGAGTAAATATATATCATATATTAGTTAGCTACATTTACCTAATATTTTATAACTATTTCGGAATGAACCAAAATGGAGGGAAAGATGTTTGATAGAATAATTTTTTTATTTTTTTTTAATTTTTCATTTCTGTATGTGTATGAATGTACTGTCTGCATGCAAGTGTGTGCACCCATGTCCTGCAATGCCGCAGAGGTTAGAAGTGGTGTCAGATTCCCCTGCAACTGGAGTTCTCCTGGAATTGGAGTTTCAGACGGTTCTCGGCCACCATGTGGGTGCTGGGGATCGAACCCAGGTCCTCTGTACAAGCAGTCAGTGCTCTTAACCACTAGGCCATCTCTCCAGCCCAAATGTTTTTAATTATTTTGTGCATATATTTCTCATACTAGGAAAAAACACTAATTATATGAATAACAGATAGGTAAATATATAGGTAGTATATATTTCTTGCACTTCATTATGAATATAAATATGAAATTTACCAAAATACCATTAAATGTAATTGTAGACTATTAGATAAATATTGCATAGTATCATAAGTAAATAAATATTAAAATAGTACTTCTTTTTTGCTACTGGGCTTATTTAACTGAAATGAATGTATTGCAAGCATTAATTAGCTAAATCTTACTTTTTTACATTATACGTGCTTCAAAATATCACGTTGTTCATGACAAAGGCATCTGTTTTTTCCTCCAGTTTTAAATCAAATAAATATTTAGTTAATTATTATATGTTCTGCATGTTATGCAACTGAATGAATGTTAATTATTGCTTTATATAATGTCCAGCAACTCAGTGCAGCATTAAATGGTGGTAAAACTACATTGTATAGAATTTTAAGAAAAGGTACATATGTAGCATAATAAAAATAATAATATCATCCGGGCGTGGTGGCACACACCTTTAATCCTAGCATTCAGGAGGCAGAGGCTGGTAGATCTTTGTGAGTGCAAGGCCAGCCTGGTCTACAGAGTGAGTTCCAGGACAGCTGGACCTACAGGGAGACCCTGTCTCGAAAAGACCAAAAAATAATAATAATAATATCAAATTCCAATATTCACATTCAAATGTAGGGAGTCCAGTGTTTCTGACACATCAGCACTTTAGACATTATGAAACCATGCATTCTTATCAGTGAACCTTCTCATCTCATCATCATGTAATTCCCATTAATAATAGACTTGCTCTAACTGGAGGGCAAATTAGTTTGGAGCTTTATCATTCATTTTCTGCAAGTTAATGATATAATATTATGGAATATTAATGAGCAGAGAAAAGTAGCAATGAGCATGCAATGTTGGCTAGAGAAACAATTCCATTTTAAACTAAAACATTTCCCTCTGCTTTCCACAAATATAACTTGATATATCTAGAAAAATCTGTGATTTTAGAATCGTTATTTAAATAATACACTCATGCATAGAAACAGATGTTTGTTTCCTATGTCAAAAAACTTTTCATTTGAAGCATGCTTTTCTGCTCTAAACGGTCCTCTGATCCTCATCTCTTTCAAGAAGAAAGGAAAAGCCTGGTCTACAGAGAGTGAGTTCCAGGACAGCTGGGGCTACAGGGAGACCCTGTCTCGAAAAGACCAAAAAAAACAAAAAAAAAAAAAAAAAGAAGGAAGGAAAAAGGAAATGCAATTCAATGAAATTAGTACTTTGATACTAGATTTTAGAATTCCTTGTCATTTTATCAAAGAAAATAAATAGCAAAAGTTTAAGAAAGCACATAAAATAGAAAATAAATTAATAAATATAAAGGACGTAATTCTAAAGAATCAATAAATACTGAAGTCCTAATTTACTGGGGTGAATGTTGAAACCATTTCAATGGAGCTAAGTTTCAAAAGAGAATGTGTAAAATAATTGACATTTACATATTTTTTCAATATTCATTTTAGGATTTCCACAGTGTATTGTATAAAATATACAAATAAAATCTAATTTTTCCAATTTCTTGAGGATATTTAGACCAAATTAAAGCATAGGTTACCTTCCATAGATAAACTCTTAACTCTAGGATTTTCTTTTAAGAAAGGCCATTCATATAGGATAAACACTATCTGAAATCTTATAATGTTGAATATTGAAAAAGTATTTTTATTGAACATAAATCCTAGAAATTTGAATCATGGCTTGATAGGAATAGTTGAATAAAAAAAATTGATGAAACAAATATTTGTATAATTGTAAAATGAATTGGAGAATCATAACCCATAGCTTTTTCTCATTATTGGCAATGTGATATTAATACATATAATGGGGAAAATAATTTCATATTCAAAAGTATTTGGTAAATAGTTTTTGATTTGTTGATTTTCAGCTAATAAGTACTCTCAAGGTTTTAATTTGAGGAAGTCTATATGAGGTTTTAGGAAGGCAATATTGAATATAACATTACTTGGATAGCCCAAAGTAGGTCTAAATTCATAATGTGCACATCATGAGAAATAATGAAATAGAGAAAACGGGTAATAAATAGAACCATCAAAGATGCAAAATGCACAGTGCAAGCAAATTCTGGTCTGTGGGAGATTAGTTCTACCTTTTAATATTATTTTCTATTAGAAAATTTTAGAAAATATGGTATAATGAAGTAATTTAATGTATATATTCTGATAAGAAGCTTATCACTGCTAATGAATAATAATTATTGAAAAATAAATTTTCTTTTTCTTGGACATTCGGTAAATAGCTATAAAATTTGTCCTTTTAAACATTGAGAGGTTTGGTTTCCAAAACAAAATAATCCTTAACCTAGAGGTATCATAGTTTAGATAGGTGGCTGGTTGAAGGAGAGAAGTTTAAAGAGATAATACGGATTTCATTGTGAATTATTTCAAGAGGAAGTACAAATTTTAAAGTTACACCAAAGAATGAACTCACTAAGACAATGTTCTTTAAACATGAAAATCATCTTCAAAGTATGTAATTTTAAGACACCTTAAAAGATCTATAGAAAATATAGCACTCCTGAGTTCCATGTACTCTCTTAAATAAAGTGGTTATTCTATGAAAACTAGGTTTTCTTTGTACACATCACCAGTAATCCACTTCGTATATGAAATAAAATTCTGTAAATCAAAGTCAAGTGCCTAGCATACCTTGGAAGAGACAGAATTACAAATATTGTACAGAGGCAAGCAGCTGTTATACCAGATTACCCAACCTGCAGACTGTGATAATGCAGACCCCTTTCTATTCTGACAACCATTAAATAAAATAAAATTTCCCCAAGTGAGAGTGGTCTGCTAACAAAGCAGGCAGAAATGGTACTATATCTTCTGGTGCTTTTTCTGCTATGTCAGGATACATACAGTAATTGTCTAAAAATGGCTTCCATAAATCCCTTTCCATTGTTCACATTTTGCAAATCTTCTTGATCTGTGTGATCATTTTTTGGCTTGGCTCAATAAAGTTATTTAATAGGTGTGCAATTTGTTCTTTCAGGAATATCTAAAGTTGTCATCCATGTACTCTTGTCAAAATGTCCCAGAATCTGTCACCTAAAAATAGATTAACAACAGCTTGCTTCCATGACTATGGAACACAGTTTGCATTCCATCTTAAGAGAAGTTTTTTTAAAGTCTTTTTGTAACTCTGAAGATATCAAAAATAAATTAGTGGTTGTGTCAAGAAGATATTGCAGCAACTAACATGCTTCATAAAGACAAATGATTGAATTCAAAATAAAGTGCTCAGTAATATTTTTGATACACTGCAAAAAAGAAACTAGACTGGTTGTTTTTATTAAATAAGTCCTATGAATGAGGCAAAATTTAGGTAGTGGAAGCACATAACTTGGAATTCCTGAGTTTAGAAGACTTAAACCATCAAAACATTTACGGATATTCTCCCCCAGTGGTAGAATTAGTTATTTACTGCCATTTCTATTTTTGCAGTGTGTGTGTGTGTGTGTGTGTGTGTGTGTGTGTGTGTGTCTGTGTCTGTGTCTGTGTGTGATTGTAGATGTGTGTTGGGGGTTGAGAATGTGCCATGGCACAGTCTGGGCACACTTTGTAGTGAGAGTTTATTTTTTCCACCATGTGGATACTGGAGATAGAACTAAACATTTTAGGTTTGGTGGAACATTCTTGCCCTTATTCACTAAGTCATCTCATAATTCACAGTTTATTTCTTCAGGCAAGGTCACATTGTGGGACCCATGTCCAGAGACTCTCATTGCTTCTGGCTTCCGTAGGCACTCGCACCAAAATTTTCCTAAAGATTCACACACACACACACACACACACACACACACACACACACACGATCAAAGTAAGTTTTTTTTATTAGATTGTAATTTGAAACTAGTTTACTAAATATTGGGTGTCCATAAGGCTTTTTCATACATCCATAATTTTTCTTTATCTACAAACTAGCTCTCTTCTACTTCATCCACCATCTCACCTTTACTCAATCCTTAACCAGAAGTATTTCCCTCCGTTTTATATCACATGCTCCTATGCAACCAATCATATTTTGATTTGGGTTGTGAGAAAACAGGCTGCCCTGTCACTTTCTCCAGCTTTCCTTTGGGTTAGCCTTAACCCCAGCCCCTTAATAAGCTGGTATTTCCACTCCATGACACCATAAGCTTTTCCACCCACACTATTCCATCTTTCTACCTTCATTTTACCTGTAATTGGCTACCCTCATTCCCTTACCATGCCCCCTCAAAAGCTCTTTTCTAGTTTCCTGCCTTCTATTGGTGCACCTGGACAAACATATGAAAAAATATCTGATGTTAAGATCCTCATATAAAATAGAACTAGTAACTTTTGTCTTCTGGGCTTCATTACTCAGTATAAACTTTTCCCAGTGCCATCAATTTACCTGAAAATTTCATTATTTTGTTTTTTTTTTCACATCAGAATAACATTACCTTTGTACATGTAACATATTTTACTTATCCATTCATCTGTTGATGGATATCTCCATTGATTCTATTCCTTACCTACTATAATAGTAATAGAATGTCAATGAATATGATAATACAAATGTCTCTGTAGTAGTATGTAAATAAATTTGGCTTTAACCCCAGGAGTGCTATTGCATGGTCATTTGACAATTATTCTTTTTTAGGTAAAAGCGTTTAACACCTACTCATTAACATTTTTATGAATATTATTCATTGCTATTAATTATAGAGTCACCATGCTGTATAATGATGTTAAATCAATGAATCTGAACCTAAAGTGTAATCACTGAAACTACAAGACTAGAAGAAAAAACAAGAAGAATGCTTCAGGGTGTAAAAATGAGTTAGGAGTTCTTTTTTCTTATGTCCACAAAAACATGGGAAATAAAAAACAAAAGTAGATAGGTGAAATTCCTTCAAAGAAAAACCTCTTAAAGACCTCAGAGGTAAGCTAGAGAATGGAAATATATATATATATATATATATATATATATATATATATATATATGAATTAAATATCCACTGTGCTACCATCACACCTTTTCCACAATGGTTTAGTTCTCACTTTCATGCATTTCACAGATAAGAAAACTAACATTTTGATAAATAATGAAAATTTCTAATCCTCATAACATATAAATGTTACAAAGGCTGCCTGGTTGAGATGCCATTAATTTTTTCTCATCATTCCTAAATATCCACTCATTTGTGACCCTGTACTCATGGCATTAAAATACTGTTTACTTCTGAAGTTCAACTACATGTTTATATGATATGTATGCATTCTATGCATACTCATAATAAATCATGTGCATATTTTAAGGAAATGTTAAAATATGATTTTAGGGCTGAGGAGATGGTTCAGTGAGTCAAATGCTTACTGCACAAGCATTAAGACATGTGGTCAGATCCCCACAACCAAGGAAAAAGCATGTGACTGTAATCTTGGCACTGGGGAGGTGGAGACAGTAGTATCCATGGGCCTGGGTAGCCAACCGAGGCAATCACTGACTGCCAGTGTCAGTGAGATAGTTGTTCTCCAAAAAATGGTGGAAATGAAAGATAGAATCACTTGTCCTAGCACACATAAACAACCATGCATACATATTTATAGACCTACATATAACCCAAATTATAAAAAGTAAATAATTGAAATTAGAAACTTTTTAAAGTAAGGTGCAAGTACATGGAAATCTGATTTTTGTACTCATTCTAGAACAATTGTTCCCATATACCATGCTTCCTTGCTGCCTTCTATGGCTGCTGTTCTTTTCTGCAACTGAAATTGTAAAAATTCCACATGATTCACTACTAGGTTGGTTCTTGATAAGGGAATATTTTAGAAAGAGCCACACATGCTTAATTCTCAAATGAATTCCTTTCTTTCACTATGATGGATCTCCAGATTGCTTAGCAGGACAACTGTGTTTTTATAAAATATCTACAGATCATCCCTAACATGGTAGGGAAATTCATTTTTGTTTTGGTTTTAGTTTATTTGACCAGTAAGTACACATAGGCAAAAAAAAAAAAACATAAGGAATGTCCATATAACCCAATTCGTTAACAGCTGAGTTGTTTTGGTACAATCTAGGGTCCCTAGATCTAGTAAAAGAAGTTTGCTTACACAAACATTCTGATCAAATGAAAAAACAAAAAAGAGAGAAAAACATCCAGTCCATTTTTGTTGTGATTTCACAATTCAACACCTGTCCTTGTCCCTTACAAACTTAAGCACCAACCTCTGCCACTAGAGTCCTTGGACTTTGGAAGGGAGGATGAGAGCATGATAGAAGATCCAATTTTTTTCTTCTGAGGTGACACATCAAACTCTTGGGACTGTCCAAATTCTGTTTGCAACGGACTGGTAGGTTGTTGAGCAGTCTCCTTTTAATTCTGGTAATAAAACACAAATGGTAAAAGATATTAAAACATTATACCAAGTTACTCTATACCCACAGACACATATACTTGGATATTATTTTTGTCAGGGCATTATAACTCTTTTACAAAGGGATCCCAATAGCTTTCTAATGTGGTCAACAGAACCTCCTAAGATTAGGAGGCACCAAGGCTACAGTGTCAGCTGTGTTACACAAGGGAGTGGGCCACAAATCAAATTGAGATTTTTGTTTTCTTTCTGAGTGTATGTTTATCATGCTACCACTATTGCACTATATATTCTTTAGCATGTGAAAGTGTAGCACAAGAATTCTGTAGTAAAACTTCAAAGACCATTTCTTTCTAGTGCTTTGTATAGTGCTTTCTGACACCATGAAGATCTGTTGTTTATTTGTAGTGCATGTTCTCAGCCTAATTCTTTTTTTTTCATGCACTTATCATGACTTTTCTTCAGCTATAGGGTCTTACTGTCCATTTCTTATGTGTACCAAAATTTATAAGCAAGTGGCTTTTGTTCTGGGGGCTTTTAAAGACTCCCTGGTAAACAAACCCTGATAGGTCAGCTCAGAACTGGTACTAAAGCCTTTTTCTAATAAAGGCTTTTTTTTTAACTGTAGGGCAAATAAAAATGCTTTTTTTAAACTGTAGGCCAAAATTGCATCCTAGAGGGAGGAGGGATATTCTTCCCCCTTCTGTTTTTGTAATTGTCACTACAATCAGAAAACCCTCTCTTCTTTCCCAGACCTCTAAATCCAAATTTATAGTTTTCCAGAAGGCAGGACTTATATCACATACCTATAAACAGGAACCCAACTGAAGGGATTTACTATACCCTTTCAGACTGTATCCTTCTGAACTGCATACCATTGGTTCAAGGAGGTAGAACTCAGCTTTTCCTGAGCCAAATTACCTTATTATGTGGAAAAAAAGTTAGAATCATCACTTGCATAATATAGGGAAACATGGAGAACATTTATGTTCTTTATATCTAATAGCTGTAACTGGGACACAAGTCAGGAGTGAATTGAAAATTAAAAACAATCCTGTATCCCTAATTAGCCTAAACATGTTACTATTTTCTTTTCTGGAGACAGCCATCTGTCTTAATCTTACACAGGAGGCTTTTAGTTAATGCTGTGAGACTTACTAACATGTCCTGAGAGATTTTCCCCTAATTAATATAATTTATGAACAGTTATTTTGAATATACCACTATAAAGTATAAACTTTGAATGTTATTGCAACTCTTGTGGTGGTTTCTAGATGACTAAATATTTCTAGATGTCCAAGGATGTTTTACATGAGTTTGGCAAAAAGCCTGTCTGTTTGCTCCAAAGAGTGAACTTAGTGGTCAAATGTCTTACATATAAAATATAATTAAATGCTGAAATGAATAGCTCCCTGGAGCAGAAATAATCATTCATTTGAATTAACTACTATCCTTGAGGATCAAGAAGCCTATTGTGATTTAACAGTCTTAGCATACATGACAATTTATTTATCAGCAAGTAGAATACTAAAAGATTTGCCTCAAGTTCCAAAGGACTGTAACCAGCAAGTAGGAAGAGACCATATATAGTTAATAGAAATAACTATGAAATGGTATTATGTCTTTGTGATTCCATTAGTTATTTTTGATATAGACATTGTGTACTATGATAGAACTGGCAAAATTTTTGGTTGAAGTTAGTTCATCCCTTAAGTGTTCTCATCTTTGCAATGTCTTAAACCCTAGATCTGAAATCATATATATATGATTTGAAATACATATATATATTTCAAGGTTTATGTATGGCAATAACTATTATTGTGATGTTATCTTTATTGACCAGTTACTTAATTTAATTTTCATATAGAGATTTGGTGTTAGAAACCACAAATACGAGATAACATACATCATATCTTTTTATGAGACTGTGTTACATCACTCAGCATAACAGCCTCCAGTTCCATCAATTTGCTTACAGAATTCATGAAGTCATCCTTTTTCACTGCGGCATAGAACTCCACTGTATAAATGTACCACTCATCAGTTGAGGGACACGTGGGTTGCTCCCAGCTCCTTGGTATTGTGAAAAAAGCAGCGATAATCATGGTTGTGCACATGTCTCTGCAATAGGATGGATCCTTTGGGTATATACCTAAGAGTGGTATAATTGGGTCAAATGGTAGGTTCATTTTTAATCCTTTAAGTGTTCTCCACACTGCTTTCCATTGGGGTTGAAGTTGCAGCAGTTTGCAACCCCACCAGCAATGAATAAATGCTCCCTTTTCTGCACAACCTCTCCAAAGCTAATCTTACTGGTTATTGATGAAATCTTTTTATAATGCTTTTATTGATGTTTTGTGTATTTCAGACATCATTTCTCAGTTCAGTTTAGACATATTCTGCTTTCCCTTCCCCCCACTCCACCCCAGATCATGCACTCTGCCATAATTGTCCTGCATCTTTCTCTCAGTATTTTTTTAATATTTAGGAATTCACATTTATTAAAATTCCTTTAATTTTATATTACTCTAAAATATGAATACATACTTTCCACTCATATACAGTAATTACAGAATCTGAAAGTAAGTGGTGAATCAATTCTAGAGGCCATTAAGAGATTTACATTATAACAACATAGTTGCTTTCAGATAAACAGAAATATAACAATAATGTTGTTCAGCTTGCCATTCATCTGGGGATTTGGTGTTAGCATCCACAAACGAGGGGGATCATTCACCATTTGTTTTTCTGGGACTGTGTTACTTCACTTAGCATAACAGCTTTGAGTACCATCCATTTACCTGCAAAGTTCATGATGTCACCATTCTTTACTACTGAGTAGTACTCCATTCTGTAGATATACCACATTTTTTGTCATCCACTCATCAGTTGAGGGGCATTTGTATTGGTTCCAGCTCTTTGAATTTGTGAAGAGAGCTGCAATAAACATGGATGTGCATGGATCTTTGTGGTAGGATGCGGCTTGTGGGTATATATGACTGGGTCAGGTGGTAGGCTGATTTTGAGTCCTTTAAGGTTTCTCCATACTGCTTTCCATAGTGGTTTTACAAGTTTACATTCCCACCAACAGTGGATGAGTGTTCCCCTTTCCCCAAAACCTCTCCAGCATTTGATGTCTTTTGTTTGCTTGACCTTAGCCAGTTTTATCAGAGTGAGGTGATATCTGAGAGTGATTTTAATTTGCATTTACTTAATTATTAATGATGTTGAACACTTTTTAAGATGTTTCTCAGCCATCTTTAATTCCTCACTGGTGAAATCTCTGTTCAGCTCTTTACTCCATCTTTTGAGTAGGTCATTGGTTTTCTTACTTCTTTGCATTTTGAGTAGTCTATATATTCTTGATGTTAATTGTGAGGAACTGGCATGAATAACGCCACAGTGAACTCTGAATGACCTTTGATATTTCATCAAGTTCTTGGCACGCATGGGTTAATACTGTACAAGCAGATGCGATGTGCACTGTTTTGCAGTAGGAACTGTTTTGAGGAAATGTCCTTGCAAGGCAAGGCAATAGTCCTTGAGACTGTCCTTGGAATGTAAATAAGGTTTAACAGTACATTCACCCCATATGAAATTTGCAGAAGTCTTTTTTTTTTTTTACTTGCTTGTATAAAAGGCCTTGAGAAATACACATTGGGGCTTCAGTATTCACTGGTAGCCTCTCCCAGATCTATCCGGTGTGTGTGTATGTGTGTGTGTGTGTGTTCTTTCTTAATCCCCACTCCCCCTTTCAGGTTTCATTCGACTTTGGTAGCTGGCTCCATCAAACGTGATGTCTGGACAGAGATCTGAATATGAGGGGCTCAGAGTGAAGAACACTGATCAATGGACATCAAACAAGGTACACAAGGTAAAATAAAATAAAGTAATTTGAGGATTGGTGAATTCTTTTGCTGGGAGATAATTAGGGTGGACGAAGTAAAGAGAAACTTAAGGTGCATGGAACAAAACAATTAAAAAGAAACTTGTTAATTAGTGAATTATTTTGCTGGGAGATAAGTATGGGTCAGGGACATAGTCACTTGCGTTTTTCACAAAGGCTTTAAAAACATGCTTAAAGTGCTTGGGGCTAAAGTAGGACAGCAGCAGCTTTGCAATTTTTGTTGCTGTTGTTGCTTTTATTGAAAAAGTGTGCCCCTGGTAACCGGAGGAGGGAACCGTAGACTTATAGACATGGTTCCTGAAGGATGAAACTGTAGACTTAGAAAAAAATAGTTATAAAGAGAAAGTAAGTCAATTGACTAAAACTGTGCAAAATCTAAAAATACAATTGCAGGAAATAGAAATTATACATCAGGATCCTGCTAAATATACCTCTGAGTAATGGAGACCCCATTTAACAAATGAGAAAAGCATGATCCTATTCTGGTATGGCAAGAAACTATGGTAGCTATGGTCTGGAGAAAAACAAAAAAAATCAAAAAAATCACTCTTTCCTCATTACAAACAGGCGCATATTGCCATGGAATGGGGCAAGGATGTAGGAGAATTTCATACATTATGTCCAGTTTTTGAGGCCCAGGACATTCAGGGAGGCCCTGTGCATACCCATAATCCTGTATCTTTTAAACAACTTAAAGAATTAAATGTGGCTTGCTTCCAGTGTTGTCCTAATTCACCATTTGCGTGGTCATTACTGGAGATTCTGAGTGGTGATGCCCTTCCTCCCCTTAGATTGGAAACAGTTGGCTGGCATATGTTTGTCAGGAGGATATTGTTGTGGAGGTCTGGGTGTGCTGAGCAGTGTCAGGTTATAGCAGAGAAGAGACTCAGGGGAAATCAAGTGGAATGTGAAAATGCTTAGTAGAGTTTGTAGTTAGAGTGAACCTGTGTGGATGTTGCCATTGCACATGATTTGCCGTTGGAGTTTGTTGGCTTGGTGGGCTGCCACCACGCAAATAGGACATTGGAGAGTGTCGCTGGATGTCAAGAGGCTAGCACCCCTCTGTGCACCCTGTAGATTGGGAGTCGGGGGAGAGTGTCCTTGACCAACCTCAAGCAGAAGAACCAGACAAGTGCCCAGGTACATTTCCTGTGAGCGGGGCAGCAGTGGGCACGCAGGTGCAGTGGCACAGAAATTGTGAGCATTACAGCCGAAGAATAAAGAACGCTTGCATTTGTTCTGGTGGCCAGTGTGTAGGAAAAGGGGTCTTCGGACCACCAATCTGGATACCTGGTGTGGTGAAATGAGTTGTGAGTGGACATAGGCTGAATATAGGCCATCAGCCATGAGCCTGATATTCCAGTGCTGGGCCCCTCAGTCTCTAGGCAGGTGGGAAATCATGGCCAAAGTGGGAACAACCATTTCCATTGCCCCAAGGCTAAGGAACTGAGTTTGAGGTACCTCTAAGATCAGGTTATGAAAGTAACTGGTCTCTGCGTTGAGAAGTCAGTTCCCAACAGTGTCCACAAAGTGGGCAATGTGTCCCCATTCCCCTATCCCTAGCAGGGCTGAGCTTGTCACTTGCTTCGACAAAGAAATGCTTTCCTCCATTCTGGCCCACCCAACATGGGGATGGAGACCGGTTGGTTAAGCTAGAATCTCTGAACGATGGGAAGGAACAATTGATTCTTTTTATTATTTTCTTTATTGTTTATGTGTATTTTTGTGTACCTGTCTGCATGTAGGACTGTGCACCCACGTGGTTTGCATATGCTCATCGATGGTCAGAATGAATGAGAGGGCACAGATTACCCCAGAACTGAGTCAAAGATGTTCTCAGCCACATGTGGGTGCTGGGGATTAACCCATGTCTTCTCCAAGAGCAGTCATGCTCTTAACCGCTTAGGCTCATTCTCTCTGCGCCCCAGGAAAAATGATACCTTTTAGGAAGCTATGTTTCAGGAGAAATTATTTTGTGATGTATGGCATGTATTTGTTGACTGTGCGTGTTTTGCTGAGTGTTGTGTTTCAAGTTGTGGCCTGGAGACAATTTAGCACCTCTCAATCATTGAAGGCACAGACTAAAGATGGAGGCAGAAGGAAAATTCTCATTTGTTGACTTTGCTGTGGTGCCTGTGGATGGCATGAAAGGGAACATTGGCCTGTGTGCTCAGCGGGACCCCTTCTCTGTATAGATTTTGTGAGGACTACACTCTCTTGTGGTTTCTTCACCCACTCAGCATGGAACATTATGAGCCCATGGGTGCTGTTTCGGCTTCCTCTGATTGGGGGCGGCATTCTGTTGGTCTCCAACTTTCCCAGGAGTATAGTCACTTTTTGTTGCTGTGATAAACACACCATGACCAAAGGAACATGGACACCATAAAAGGATAGAGTTTATTTGAGCTTATGATTGACAGTTCAGGGAATTAGAGTCATTGTGGCCAGAAGCATGGCAGCTGGAGCTGGGGCAGCAAGCAAGGCTTTCACATTTGCAATGAGCACAGGAAGCAGAGGGGTGACTGGAGTACCACAAGGCTTGTAAACTCACTAAGCCTGCCCCCAGTGACATACTCCTCTATCCTGGCCACACCTTCTAAGACCTCAACCACAGTGCCAACAACTGGAGACAAAACGTCTGAATACTTTTTAAAGCCTATGTGGGGACACTCATTCAACCACTACACCAGTATTGGGGTATGCAGAGAAATTGTGAATGAGATTTTCCTCTCCCATCCACTTTCCTTCTAGAGGCTTTATCAGTGGGCTTGGAACCTACCCTGCAGCCTCAATTTCAGCACCAAAGGAAAGCCCAGGCTTCCTCCTTCTTCCTGTGGTTCAAGTGGTGAAGGTCATGGGAACAGAGACAGATGCAGGGAGGCCAGGCATGCCCATGGAGCAAGCTCAAGGCTTTTGTTGCAAGCCTTCTATTGAGGTGTACATTTGCACAGGTGCTCAGTTCTAGGCTGGTTAGGGTTGTGGAGGCAAATCCCTACCAAGGAATTAGCCTACCAATATTGGCTTGAATGGAGGTTTGTGAAAAACCAGCTACAATTTAAGTATCTTTTAAAAAGTCCTCCTTGAAACATTTTATCTCTAAATAATGTCTTTGCTGTGGTTAATTCAGCTCAGGATTTATTTTTGTCTGCTAAACTTCCTTTAGGACCTCTTTCTAGGGGCCAGTCTTCTGTAATGAAAATTGGGCTCTTAAATTTCTGGCTTTTTAATGTGGTGTGGTGGCCATGCCTTTATCCTACGCCCTGGGGAAGCCAAGGCGGAGGGGTCTCTGTGAGTTCAAGAATAGCCTGGTTGGATAGGAGCTCAGGCCAACCTGGAATGTACAGAGGCCCTGCCTTTTTTTGTCTCAAAAAGACCAAAGGCAAAAAATGAAGCTGTTACATTTTTCACTTTGTACCTGTTTGTAAATACTCTGGATAATCTATATGAGGTTGTTTGTTCCTTCTAATGTCCTCTCCTGTCTGGAAAGGCCAAGCAACAGGTGGGTGGGGGAGGGCTAGCTTGAAGTGTTCTGCAGTGGCTGGGGAGCCCTGGAAGTGTCTCCTTTCCTCTTGACCTGGAGCAGTAGTTCATCTTAACTGTCCTTTTATTATTTTTTTTTCATTCTCATGATTGTACGTCTTGCAATGTAGGTTGGTCGCACCCGTGTCATGCAATGATGCATGTATTGTCAGAAGAAGGATGGGACTTCTCCGGATCACAAGGAATCAAAGATGGGCTCTCAGCCACCATGTGGTGTGGGTGAACCCAAGTTCCTCTGCTTTATATCGCTAGGCCATCTCTCCAGCCCCCTTTTAAGTTGCTTTTAAAGGTTGCAGTTGTTCCTTCCAGTGTCAAGAAACAGACAGGGGATTTCTCGGGGAAATTTTTAAACCAAACTTAATTACTGTGTAAATGATTTCTTCTCATTGATTATAAGACAATAATGTGATTTTCTTCCCAAAGACTGATCTCACAAGCTTTTTTCTTTTGTACATATGTCTGTGTATGCTTGATTGAATGTATGTGTGGGGCATCGCATATGTTTGTGTAAGCTTGTGGAGTTTTATTCTTTTGATCCCTATAATTTTTTCTAAACTCCCTATGCACGTAAAAAAAAGTTGACTATAAAATCATGTTACACAGAGACCAAAAACCTTAAAAATAATTGTATAGCTGTTGGTGTTAACAATCTTTGATTGGGTTTATGTAAATGTTAACATGTATTTGTACAATTCTAAAAAGCCTCTGAGTGCAACTGGCCCTCTTCATTTTTATATGTTTTTATATTTTTATGTGATGAGTACTATCTGTGCATTTCCATGTCACCTGCAATATGTCTTGCTGGAAAGTCAGAGAGGAGGGTGCAGATTCCCCTTCGGGAACTGGCAAGTTAAAGACGTCTTACTTCGATGTGGTGTGTGAGAATCAAACCGGGGTCCGCTGCAACTGGAATTGGGCACTTTAGTGCTGGTAGCCATCTCTCTGGCCCTTTGAAAAACTGACCCTTCAATGTCAGTACCCAGCACGATTTATATAGTTAAACTTCTATGGTTATTTGTGTAACTTTTACGCTTGTCTGGTTAAGAATACTAATAGGCCACGGGAGGCACGAGGCGCCCAGGCGGATCTTGTGAGGTTTCAAGGCATTGCTCTGGGCTAAAGAGTTCATGGTCTCAGCTGGGGGCGTAGCATGGGAGACTCGGCTCGCAAAAAAGACCGAAAAAAAAAAGACCAGTACTAATAAAAAGTACACTATGCCCAACCTCTTGGTTGTGCTACTTCCAGGCCGATGACAAAAAATCTAGCAAATCTGACAGTGTGGTAGGAAAGATAATATGGTTTTGAAGCACAATAATCCTCGAGGTGTATGTTAGATACTTCAGTGTACCAGTAGTAAAAATGTGGTATTGGAAAGCAGTGAAACAGCGCTGAGGGAAACACATCTGTGGAAAACAGGGTTTTTTGCCTGCCCTGGAAAATGCCACCTCCAAGGACTGAAATAAAAATGATCATTATAAACCTACTTTAATTGCAAGATGTGAATCGTGTTAGTCTGAAATGCTGTGTAGGTGATCGATTGAAAAGAGGATAGACAACTTATTATTCCTACCAATATAGCTATTTCAGTAGGAAATATACAGAAGATACAAATACATAATCTACGTAATGGACTGATTATATTGAAGTCACAGTTCAAGTGAACGAAGTTAAGGAACTAAGGCGATAAGCTTATGGGGCTATGGGCCAGTAACAGGGACACGAATGTGCTCAAACTCTATCTACAAATTGTGTGGTATTTTAGGACTTAGTAAAGTAAAAATGTCTATATTAAATAAAATTAGTTAAAAGTTTTTAATAAAAATGTATACATGTAAGCTAATTTGGATGACATACAGAATGTTGCCCACATGTTGTGACTGATACATTTGTAGGACCAATTGGGGTTACTGTACACAAATGTTCTCTATAATTTTTTGTGTTGTACAGTATCACATTGTAACACATTCTTTTACTTGTAGAGCTGTTTAAAGGAATTAAGTTTACTTCCCAAATACATAGCATAAAGCTAAAAACAGGTTTGGGCGAATTAATGAAAATTTACCACCTTGATCTGATTATAGGTATGTATAAATAAACTGCCTTCTATGAGATTTGGGTCAAAACTCTTAGAAACCTCAAATAACAACAAAGGGCAGCGGGGTATATGGTTTCTAGAGTTGATACCAAAATCTCTAAAACGTTTTGTAAATCTTTCATTTTTCTAAATCTTAAAAACTAAGCTGTGGGAAAAGATTTGCTGTTCCCACAAGGGTCAAAAACATCACCAACTTATGGCTGAGGAATAGAAAATTTAATACAGCTTTGCATCGGCGATGCACAAGACATACAGCCGAGAAACTGGCCCCCATCCGACAATTAAAGGGAATGAAGAAAAGGCTCAGACTGCTTGAAGCCACAGCCTTCATTAGCGTACACATTCAAAACAGTTGTTTTAAATAGGGTACACAGAGCTGTGTGGTTCCTATTTTAAAACACTGTTTATAATGTTGTGTTTTCTCCCATTCTTATATGAAGTGTACTTCTAGGTGCCACCAAAGTTTAATCTGAGAGACTTTTTACCTTTCCTTTTCATTAGAAAAAAAAAGAAAAACAGGATGGTTATGAGTATTCACTAATGTATATGAGAGCCACTTGTTTAGTAGTAATTCTAAAAACAGGGATAACTGCTTTTTTAATGGAGCTAATAGACATAAAGAAACTGTGAAAAAAGGAAAAAATAATCTCTATTCAAAGCCAAATACAATAGTAAAGACTTCATAAGCTGTGTAATTAAACAAAACATATTGATATTAATTACAAAAGGCGAGTTGATGGTATCAGAATAACGGTTATCCTGTCAAGGCACGATGTTGGCAACGGGGATCCAAGCCCCAAAAAGGTAAAGGATTATTGCCTTTAAACTGGGATAACTGCAAACTGGGAGTGGCGTGTACGGCCCTGCTCTGACGAAGAGTAACTGGTGAAGGCATGGGTAAATAATGTCTTTCGCGTACTTATAAGTGTGTCCATGGTGGCCTCTGGCACATATCACCACCAAATCATGAGGGAGGTTTTGGGCCCATAGGTGATCTGTATCCATTTTGCTAATAACGTTCTGAACGTTGATTGAATCCATCTATCGGAATCATGGGAAAGCTAGTAGTTCAGGTGATTTCATGTTTGTCATTTCATAGATCCCTGAATATTGATTGTAATAATTTATCATTAAACATTGTAAAATAATTTAATATGAGCTCACAAGAAAAAATCTTTCACAATCCTCTGAAAATTATTACTTCTTTGTATGCATTGTCGAATAACCTGGTTAATTTGCACAAAGAACATATCATATCTCTGTAGAGGAATACAAGCATCTAGTATCTATATGTGTTCTTGACATTTATATGTAGCCAATAGCTCCCAAGCAATTCTGTACTTGCCAACCTCATTAACATGTGCTAAGCAAATGAAACTTTCTAACTTGAAAATCAAGACAATGGAGTCTCTTTCATTATCCAGGTACAATAATCTTTTAAACATGACTTCTTACAAATCTTTTATATTTAAATATTCACCTTTCCTATCTTTTTTTTTTTTTTTGTTTTGTAATTTTGAGCAGGCCTGCCCTTAGTCCCAGGCTCGTCCTGGGGCTCCTCTGTAGTCCAGGTGTGCCTTGAAGCTCCAGAGATCACATGCGCCTCTCCTCCCACCGGGCTAGGATCCCCTCCTATGTGCCGAGGAGATGAGAGAAGATAACTATGGGGTCAGTGTTATGGGTTGGGTAAGGCCAGACAACCATGTACTGATATAATGTGTAGACCTCGACGTCTGCGTCCTTGCCCCCGCTTACCCCTGCTTAGAAGCTCATGCATTCTGCCATACCATCGTCTTTTGGGGGGGGGCCATTTGCCCCGTCAATTGTTGAGAGTACGCGAACATTCTATACATACCCTCCCATATACCACATAAAAGCTCTGTTAAAAGAAGTTAGGTAGGTTAAGTATACATCCCATTTAAGGGCTTCACATTATTAGTTGTATATAGATGCTTTCCATGAAACGATTTTATAGGATTATATATATACGATTTCTATATATATAGATAATCTAGTTATATAATAATACTATAGATATATATTATATTATTATATAATATACTATATCATATATATAATCTAATATTGCTTAGTTTACCTTACTACTAGGTATTTTGTTAACTAGCACATAGTTTGAGGGGATACCATTTGTGCATTTTTTTTTTTGTAGGTATGAATTTACTGTCTGCATGCAGGTCTGTGCCACACAATTCGTCAATGAACAGCGGCAGGGGTCCGACGAGGGAATGAGATTACCTGGAACTGGAAGTCGCTCTAGAATTGGAGTATGTTAAAGACCGTTCTTATCCGCCATGTGGAGGTGCTGGGGTATCAAACCCTCTGCGAAGAGCGTCGGTCTTTAACCGCAGCACATCTCTGCCAGCCCTTGTCATTTATTTTATGGGACGTGGTTCATTCACATAGCATAATGTCTTCTCGTTCCATCCATACCTGCAAGTTTCATGATGTCATCTTCCTTACTGCTGCATAGAACTCCCTTTTGTACATGTACCACATTCTTTCTAGCTAATCTCATGCAGGGCGTGTGGTTTGGTTCCAGCTCGTGGCTATTGTGAAGAGAAGCGAGGTGAAATAAACATAGATGCTCCTGGATCTTTGCTGTAGGATGGATATTGTGGGTATCAAACACAAGACTGATGATTTGTATCAGTGTGGTAGGGACTCATTTATAAGTCAATGGTTCTCCACCATGCTTCCATGTGGTTGTTACGAGTTACCTTCCCCCCCGCAGTGATGATGTGTGTCCCGCTTTGCCCCACAAATTTCTTCCCCTGCATTTGGTTGTTTTGTTTTCTCAATCTTAGCCGTTTAGCCGGGCATGGTGGTGATGCCTTTTATCTAAGCACTTGGGGAGTGCCAGAGGCAGGTGGATCTTTTGAGTTCAAGGCCAGCCTGGTATAAAGAGTGCGTCAGGCCAGCTGGGGCTACACAGGGCGACCCTGTCTCACAACCACAGGCCAAAAAAAAACCTCTCAGCCAGTTCTATCAGAGTTGCTGAGATATCTGAGATGGTTTCATTTGCATTTTCCTTCACTCATTTAATGTGGTGATGAGAATATTTTACGAATACTTTCTCACCCATTCTTTATCTGCTAACTTGTGAATTTTCTGTTCAGTTCTTTACTCATCTCTTGAGTGGGTAATGTTTTGTGCATTGTGTTTTGTGAGTGTATATATTTCGGGGATGTTAATGGCTCTGTCAGATGTGCTACTGGTGAAGATTTCCTCACACTCTGTGGGGTTTTCTCTTCACTTCATTAATTGTTCTTTTGCTGTACAGAGCTTTTTGTAGTTAGTTTAGGTTTCATTTGTCAATTGTTGACTTTATTTTTTGTGCAGCTGTTGTCTGATTTTTGAAGTCTTTTCCTATGCCTTTTTCTTGTAGGTTGTTGCCAAGTATTTCTTTTATCACCTCCAGTGTTTTGGTTTTCATGTTGAGGTGTTTGATCTATTTTGGAGTTGCCTTTTGTGCAAGGTTTTCACAAGATTCATACTTCAGGTGGTGACCTAGTTTTGCCAACACCATTTGCCGTGATAGATGGTTTCTTTTCTCCATTGAGTCTATTTGGTACCTTTGTCAAATATTGAGGTGGCTGAAATTGTTTGGATCTTCAGTTTTGTATGTGCTCAAGTTTGGAATGTAAGTTTTGTTCCATTTTGTCTACAGGTCTGTTTTGTGCCAGAACCAGGCTGTTTATGACTTATGCCTGTAATATAGTTTGAAGACGGTAAAGTAATCCCCACTGTATTACACTTTTCAAAGGGGTCAGGGCAGACTTTGCTCTTATTGGGGTCTTTTGTTTTTCCATATGAATTTAAGGACTTTTTTGTTCAAATATGCCATGAAGAACATCTTGGGGATTTTAATTGACATTGCATGGGAAATCTATTATAGCAATGTCATTGACAATAATTATATTTAGTATATTAATTTTTCTATCCATGAGCATGGGAAGTCATTCCATATTCTGGTGTCGTCTTGACTACCTTCTTCAGGTGTTTAAAATATTTTTGTAGATATCTTTGGTGTTTTTGGTTAAATTTGTTCCTAGGCATTTTTATTGTTCATTGTGGCCTAGGTGAATGGGAAAGTCTACTTGTATTCCTTCTCCATTTACTTATCATTGGTGTAAAGAAAGGCCNGAACTCACTCTGTAGACCAGGCTGGCCTTGAACTCACAAATAAAATCTCTATTTTTTATGTGTATGAGTGTACTGTCTGCATGTAGGTTGGTGCACCTGTGTCATGCAATGCCGAGGAGGTCGAAAGAGGGAGTCCTTTACCCAGGTCCTCTGCAAGAACAGTCAGTGCTCTTAACCACTGAGCCATCTCTCCAGCCCCAACCCATAAATCTCTAAAAGGCAGTTGTATCACATATACCTATAGTAGTAATCGAGGTGTAAATTTTCATTAAATTCACCCAAACTGTTTATCATTGACTGTATATTGTTAATTTGGGAAGTAAACTTAATTCCTTTAGTTAAATTATCCTACAAGTAAAAGAAAATGTTACAAGGTGATACTGTACAACACAAAAAAATATAGAGAACATTTGTATACATTAACCCCAAAGTTGTTACACAAATTATAAGTAAAACAACTGTGGACAATTTGTGTTTCCAATTAGCTTAAATGTATTACCATTTTTATTAAAACTTTTAATCAATGTTGTTTAATATGGACATTTTTACTTTTACTAAGTTTTAAAATGCCATATAACATGTAGACAAAGTTTGGGCAAATTTGGATAACACATATCAATTAGATATACATTGTTCCTTAAAATTCTTTCACTAGACTGTGACTTCAGAGAAATCAAGTCCATTAACTTATATTATTTATTCATATTTCTATATAAATCTCTACTGAAATACCTCTATATAAATGTATAATAGTTATTTTATTTTATTTATTTTTTTCTTTTTTCCTTTTTTTTAAAGATTTTAAGCAGATTTTATTTTTATTTTATTTTATTTTATTTATTTTTGTATGTGTATAAATGTACTGTCTGCATGCAAGTTTGTGCACCCATGTCGTGCAATGCCACAGAGGTCAGAAGAGGGTGTCAGATTACCCTGGAACTGGAGTTCTCCTGGAATTGGAGTTTCAGATAGTTCTCGGCCACCACGTGGGTGCTGGGGATCGAACCCGGGTCCTCTGTAAGAGCGGTCGGCGCTCTTAACCACTAGGCCATCTCTCCAGCCCCTATTTTTTATATTTTTAATTTATTTATTTTTATTTTTTTATCAAGTCTAGACCCATGTCCCCCCTCATTCCCCCACCCCACCAGAGCTCATGCATTCTGCCAAACATGCTTTTCATCTCTTTCTCAGTCTTTCTCAATATTCTCCATGAGGAAGCTGATAATAGTTATTTTAAACATATCACGATAAATCTTATAAAGTGGGCTTATAAGGATCATTTTTCTTTCAGTCCTTGCAGGTGGCCTTTCCAGGCCTGGCGCAAAACCCTGTTTTAAAGATGTTTTACCTAGCTGTTAAATGCTTTACAATACACATTTAACTATACTTTAAATTATATTTAAAATAAAATAAGATTATTTCTTTAAACCAATTTATTTCCTACAACACTTTAAGAATTTGCAGGAATTTTTGTCTTAGGCATTGAAGGAGTACAGCCAGCAGGTGGTAGCACACACCCGCAAAGTAGTTAACTGCTACAGCACCTGTATAATTTTATTAGTAATTCTTAACCAAGACAAGTAAACTACACAAATAACCACAGAAGTTTAACTATATTAATAGAGCTGTGTCTGAGTTGAAAGGGCCAGTTTCAACTCAGAGCCTTTTTAGAATTGTACAAATACATATTAATATTTACATAAACCCAATTAAAGATTGTTAACACCAAAAGGTATAAACCAATAGTTTTGTATAGGTTGAATCTGTTAACAGTGATTTATAGTTGACTTTTTAATGCACAGGAATTTAGAAAGTCATAGGGATTAAAACAAATACTCACAGATCCATACACACATGTGCACACACACACATACATACAAGCATACACATACATATGTGTTGTGAGGTTGTGAGACCAATCTGTGGTTAAGAAGTTACATTATTGTCTTATACTCAATGAAAAAAAATAATCTCTACAATTAAGGTTGGGTTTAAATTTCCACAGAAGTCCACCATCTGTCTCTGGAGCACTGGAATAAAAACTTCCCCTTTAAAAGATAATTAAGATGAACCACTGCTCCAGGGCAAGATTGCTGGAGAGAGCTTTAGGGCTTCCCCAGATACACACAGAATACTGTAAAGCCAGCCCTTCCCCACCCACTGTCACTGTCTGGAACAGGAGAGGGCACAGAACAACAAACCTTGGACTAGGTTAACCAGAGTATTTACAAACAACTACAAACTGAAAAGTGTAACAGCTTCATTTTGCTTTTGGTCTTTTCAAGGCAGGGCCTCCTTACAATCCCAGTTGGCCTGGAGCTCACTATGCAGACCAGGCTGTCCTTGAACTCACAGAGACCTGCTTGCCTTTGCCTCCTGAGTGCTAGGATTAAAGGTGTGCACCACCACACCAGACTCCAGAAGCCTGGAATTTATGAGCCCAATTTGCATTACAGAAGACTGGCCTCTAGAATGAGGTCCTGGAGGAAGTTTAGCAGAAGAAAAGAAAACCTGATCTGAATTAACCACTGCAAAGACATTATTTACAGAACAAAAGTTTTCAAGGAGAACTTTTAAAACATACTTAATCTGTAGATGGCTTTTCACAAATTTCCATACAAGCCAATATTGGTAGGTCAATTCCTGGGTAGGAGTTGTCTCACAACCCTAGCAGGTCTAGAACTGAGTGGCCTGTGCAAATGTGCACCTCAATAGAAGTCTTGAGCTTGCTCCACAGACACCCACCCTCCCTGCCTCTGTCTCTGCCTCCATGGCTTTCGGGTCTTGAACCACCTTGGCAAGAAGGTGGAAGCCTGGGCTTCCCCTCAGGGCTGAAACTGAGGCTGCAGGGCAGGTTTCCAGCCCACTGAAAAAGCCTCTAGAAGGCAAGGGAAAACCTCCTCTCTCACAGTTTCTCTGAATACCCATAACACTGGAAGGCTGAGGGACAGACAGATATCTCCAGTCAGAGGAAGCTAAAACAGCACCCAGGGGCTCCATAAAGGTGCCCCACTGAGTGGGTGAAAACCCACAAGAGAGGGCAGGCCTCTCAAAGCCTATCAGAGAAAGGGTCTCCAGCACACAGGCCAAGTACCCATCAGTGCCATCCACAGGCGCACCAGCAGAGTCAACATGAGAATTTCCTCTGCCTCTATCCTTAATCTGTGCCTTCAATGATTCAGATGCTAAACTGTCTCCAGGCCAGAACTTGAAACACAAAATCTATAGCAAAAACCACAGCAAACCATGGCACACAGTCAACAAATACATGCCATACATCACAAAACAATTCCTCCTGAGACACAGCTTCCTTAAAAAGAGTATTTTCCATCTTGCAGGGATTGTGACTCACCAAAGTGGCTTCTGTGCTCCAAGTTGATGCACCAAAATGTAGGAAGCTTCCTTTGTAATGAGCAGGTACAACACAGCCCGGCTAAGGGAAAGGAGAGCACAGTACCTGCCTGTGGCCACTGTAGGGAACTGACCTCTCAACACAGAGGTACCAGCCAGCTATTTTCATAACCCAACCTGAGAGGTACCTTCAACTCAGGTCCTTAGCCTGGGACAACAGAATGTTTCCCACTCTTGGCCATGATTTTCCACCTGCCCAGAGACTGCTGGCCCCTGGATAGGAATTTCAGGCTGATGGCTGATGGCCTATCTTCAGCCTATGTCCACTCACAATTCACTTCACCACACCAGCTATCCAGGTTGGTGGTCCAAGAACCGTTTTCCAACCCACTAGTCATCTGAACGAAATGCAAGCCTGCTTTGGCCTGTATGCACGCAAAAGAATGAAATGACGGCCAGGAATTCTGTAATGATGGTAATGGAGAATTCAGTTTATTGCCTATTATAGCCTGCTTTTATAAGCCAAATGACGTCAGCTCTCAGAG